>PJEX01000112.1:0-12111 GCA_005350895.1 Colletotrichum tanaceti
CCCCCCCCCCCCCCCCCCCCACGGCCCACGGCACGGCAAAGAGTAGCCGAGTTTGCCGCCCTGGGCCGGCGAGTCCGTCACCCCTTTGAACCAACCAGAGTAAAAGGTGGTGGCGGCAGCGGACCCAACGGGCCTTTTCCGGGCTGTCGGTGGTGGGATCAGCCACATCGTCCCCTCCTCCTTGTGGTAATTAGTTGGTAGTTCCGAGAGAAACACGCCCAGAGCTCCCGCAGAGCCGCAGAACACCCTTATTCACAGTGGGGCTGTCGAAGGGTGCTAACTCGTTCCCTCCGAGCTCTATCCGTAGTGCTACGAGCCTACGAGGTACATGACGGCCGCTCCGGCGCTGTCAGCTGAGCACGAATCCGACAAAGTCGAGGTACGGATGGAGCTTCGGGAGCACCGTCAGTAGGCTGTGTTTAGGTACTTGGTCGGGGATACCGCACCAGGCCAGAAAGATCAGTGCTACGCCTCTAGCTGGAAAGGTTGATATAGGAAGCTAGTTAGGTTTGTTTCTTGTTAACATCGGAGACTCCTCGGGATGGGTGGGGTTCTTGGTGACATTCATTCTCCTCACTCCATCTCCAAGTGCTGGATGTTCCCGTGCCGCTGAGGGCCTGACCAAAGCGGCTTTCCACTAGTCAGGACATAAGGTAGGCAGCAGATGGTGACATCATCTCAATCTGAAGTCCACAGTGAGTTAGGTAATAATAGCTGTAAGCAACTTAAATCAAGCTGGTTAGCCTTCACGACGACATCAGGCACCGGGAGATGGGTGATACCCACGGGCCAATTACCAGACCCATAAGGTTAAAGAGCTGTAAAACATAACAGCTTGTCAGAAGGGAAACGGCTTGCAGGAAGACGTATCGTAGCATTGTACGCGTTACCAGGCCTTCACTGAAGCGGCACTTCGCCGGCGACACTCGTTAGACTCGCCACTGACGATCCCAGCACTTCCTATGCCCTCGACGACTCTGCCGAAGACTAGGTAGGGGGGGGCAACGACGACGGGGCTGCTGCTGCTGCTGCTGCTGACTCCGCAAACTACCTAGGGACCCGATTTCGAACAAGACTAAAAAAGCATAAAAATGTCAAACACCGGGCTGCTGGTGGCCTTATCTTGCCTTGGAGCCGAAGTAGCGGCAAACCTTGCCTGCGGGCTGGTTCAAACGCCGCGTTGGTGACGTGACAGTATGCCCTGCAGCCAATGTCTTTCAGCGGGTGGAACCCGTTTGTCTGTCATTGCCGGAATAGTCTACAGAGCTCTTGGCGATGTTGGGAGGCTCTCACGGTAACTATGAGGGAAGCTGCGTCGAGGGAACAATGGAACATCAACCAGGCGACTACAAGTTACAACCACGCAGATAATAACCAAAACGACTATGCTATAGGCGCCTCAAAGGTACTTTGGCGCCGGAGGAACGACCCTGGGCTCCTGGGATCCGCTGCTTTTTCCCGTCCTGATCCGTCATCTTGGTCGGACCAGTCCGGTCCCCTGTGAAGGTGGACAGGGAACATGTCCGTAGACGTGAGGACAGAGTCTTTAGCCGCTTGCCCAGCATGTTTTTGCTCCGCAAACGGGTGACCAAGATTTTCCCATCGTTCGCAACCTTGCAGCGTGTTCATGGTCTGGACCTCGTTCCATGCCGCTGCGGCGCTGAATGTTGGGTGACGATCAAATGATGGCGGGCTTCAAAGGCAAACGACAACACTCCGAGACGGCCACCGAAAGTTCGGGCTAGTGAGCCTGTAAGTTGGTAATATGCAGGGCGGCACGGGAAGAGGACAACTCAACTGATATCTCGGAAGTGTGACGGCGCCTCACAATTGATGGACCTCTCACCTGGGGGAACCCTCCCCTCCCTCCCCCTCCTCTCAACTGCCACAAAATGTAAACGCTTTCGAACAGGGCCGGAATGTAATGACACGCGCAGGGGTCATTTTCTTTACTCGTTTAGATTAATGCAGGACGGGAAACGTATTCGTCCCAGGCAACTTACAAGTCAGGTGTACGTGCCCACGACTCGTAGGCTTGCATGCATCATGCAGCTCGCCATGCCCAGTTGCATTCCCGACAAAGCTTAATCGCCTGTGGTCGGCGTGGTCACCCGCGGCAGAATGCTCCACGCTTCCCCCCCCCCCCCCCCCCCCCCCCCCCCCCCCCATGGGCCATAGTCCACTGTGGCAATGTTCGGCGCGACCAAGATATTGCCTCAATGGGATATGTGCAGCTCGGGCGTCTGTCTGTCTGTCGACCAAAGTCTGAACGAAAGCTGAAGCTAGCCCGTGTCTAGACTATACAGTGTTAAAGGCAGCTAAAGCGGGCGGGTGCGTGTGTGCCAACAGGTAGGATGCCACCATTTGTAAAGAATGGTATTTTGGCGCCCATTCGGTCTTGGCTGTGGGAGTAAATAGTAATAGAGTATGGAGTAACACGTAACAGTGAAGGCTGTTGTTTGTGTCTCGACTTTGTCAACACAAACCATGGTCTCCTGAAACTGACTAAACAGCCATCCGGTGTGCTAGCCCTGGGCATCGACAAGCAAAGCGGGAAAGGAACTGCGCGGATCACGAGGACCAGAGAGCCAGTAGCTGGGATTTACGTGCCGCAGGCGGATGGCCGCGTGAAAGGCCAGCAGGACACCCTAAGTAGTAAGTACTGTATGAGAACCAGTCTGCTCTGCTCAGTGCAGATAAACTCGCGTTAGCCCACCCACTCCTGTTCAATCTATTGTTCCGTTGACATTACGACGCATGCGATTCGAGGGCGAAGAAGTGGACCTCACACCTGATTTGTCAAGTTCCCAAGCCATAAAGTAAAAAGACAAGTGCTCCATATACCGCTCCATATACGGATACTGTTCCATATTATACTGTGTAGTTAGATGGAACGTGCTGATCATGGCTGTTGAAACGTGCGTGAATCGACAAAGGGGCCAACTCCGCGGATGAGTGTTGGACTAAACGTAAACTAGATCAACAAAACCTGAAATAATAAACACACAACCCCGAGACGTTTGGCAAAGAAGTAGGCAATAAGCAACGGTCATAGGCCAACCTACAAGGATAGGATCGGGAATATGAATATTCGTATGACCCTCAGCGGGACGAACCTCGTGGAACAGGGGCCAGGGGTCGGTCCTACAGCTCGAACCCGAGAGTCAAGGACCCTGGATTACACGCACACCTGATCGTAAACTGATGTTTACCGTCTGTACGGAGTACGTATACTAGCAAAGGCTCGGATCTTACGTATTCGTCTTTCCGGAACTACAGTATGGCTCCCTGGACCCTGGGTAAGCTGTCTCTTGAAGATAGTAATACGGAGTCTGTACTACAGTCTACACCCTGTTCAAACTTCGCAGGAGCACCGGGGTTTGGAACTATGAGCCAACCTCTCCGAACTCTCCTCGGTTTGTTTGGCATGTCTAAGTGTACCCCCGGCATGGCCTTGAACGTGTACTTACGTCCAGCGTGAGCACGTCCACCTGGCCGCGTTCCCCTGCTTCGCCAACGCCGGAGAGGAGACTTTGCTCTGGTGGGAGAACAATGGGGCCAACCATGGGCTGCCGTCGGAGTCTACTCCGTCCTCGGCAAGGGCTACCTACACTACGCCTTCACACACACACCGGCCGTAGACGCATCTCTCTTATCGGCTCCATTCGGTGCGCGGGTGGCGAATATGCGACTCGGTCAGCTACGACATCAGCATATCCGACTCGGTCACGAAACTACGACATCAACGGCCAGGCATTCTGGGGGGGGGAAAGGGGTGGGGGGATACGCTGAACCAGACCGTGGAAAGCTTATCGCAGGAGACGCCAAAGACCGAGGGTGAAGTTTTAGTTTCAAGCACAGAATCAACTTCTATCGGATACCTGCGTCGTCGTCGTAGCAAGGCAGGAACCGAGGGTGATTCTGGGGTGGATGGGGGACTCGGACTAATCCTGCCGAAAGCTCGTCCAGATATCAAAGGGCTTGCTACCCGTACGTAGAGATGCCCCGCGTCCCGCCATGTGACGTGTGACCAGTGAGCAAAAACAAGAACCCAAGAAAACCAGTGGATTGATTGGCTTGCAAGGGGGGGGGGGGGGGGTTTGTTTCCGAGTCCCCGTTTCCGGGAGTACATGTTGGCGGCCTATTGAACTTGAACTCGGACACAATATGAATGGTGAGCTGTGACGGGTGAGACACTTGCGACATGTAGGGCCAAAGTTACAATCACCATAACAGCCGCAGTTATAGTCACATGTAACTTTACGCTTCCTTTGATGCACAAGACGAGTCTAAATCTCCCGACCGGACGCCGTTTGGGGGGAAAGGCCGTGGGTGAATTGGGGGGGGTGATACTCGAAATCGGTAGAGGCAAGGGTTCCTCTTCCTGAGCTGAAGTTGTAGGACGAACCGTCTGTTGTACGTACAGTGAAGGGGCTTTAGGAGATCAGATTCAAGCTTCTTGTCATGTCAACTCCGCAAGTAACCTCACAACGTATGGAAGTTCAACTACAGTACATCGTACGGAGCGGAAACGGCCCAACGGGCCAGCAGGCTGACGGAAGTTATGCAAATGATGGCCAAACCCAAAATACATGACCAAGTGGGCAAAGTTGCAACTGTTTTCTCTTCGTAGGGCCGATTCGAAATTACCCGCCCTAGGGACGTAAATGTCCGGCCGGATACCAGGGCCAAACACCGGATTATTATGCTGCTCTATACTATGTACTAACAGGCAGCTGACCTGAACAGCAAACTAGCGCCATCCCGGCCAAGCGAGGTTGAAAGGGGAACCCTCATCACGTCAGACGGTTGACTGCTGGTCAAGTTCGTAAGAGAAGGGGTGACCTTTTCACCGATGACGCAGCCCGTCAATTGGAGGTCATCAAGGTCAGGCCTGGGCCGCCTGGCCCTTGGCTTTCGTTGACCAGCTTGATGCCGAGGGCTCAAGCGATCGACAGTACCGTTGGCAAGAAAGGGGGTAGAAGGCAGGCTTCAAAGGACAGCAAGCGCCGGGACGCAACGATAAAAGAGGAAGCATGCTGGTAGATGCCTAATTGGCGTACATCCTTGAATGAAACTGTGGACCGTGGTTATGAGCTATGTATGCGAACTGGAAGTTTGGGCTGCTAGGACTGAAGAGCTCGCCATGGTCAGATTCTGCTTTGGCTTTTATGATAATGACAATCAGCTTCGGGATACTTGATACCGGCATCGGGCTACTAAATAGCAGGCGGGCTTGGCTGGCTGTCATCACGAAGAGCTCTTCATAGCCCAGCCGGAGCAGGTGGTAACACCGTCTTCAGCGACTCGCGTTCCAACGTCAGTTGGATCAACTGGTTTGCACATGGCACTCTGTCGGTATGAAAAGGACAAGTCAAGTAAACGAAGCGCCGAGTTCGGGCGGTTGTATTAGAAACAGTCCTCGGTATACAAAACGCCACATCCAAATATGCAAACCTGTATCACGAGGCCCATGAGGGCTCTCGTATGCTAAAACTCCTGGAACACCATGCCCCAATGCACTGTAAGCCGCCTTGTTGCGCCATGCTAGGATAGTAATCGCTCTAAACGCCGCCGACGAGCCCGTCGTACGCCCGCTCGACAGTTCGACCGCCCATTCCAGGGACGGTCTTAAGCTGCGCCAATGACTCAATCTTAGTGCCGTCCTCCTCGGACCTTGTGTCGAGGTAGTCAATCAGGTCCTGCGCCTTCTTGGACCCGAAGCCGTGCAAGCCCTTGATCTGGGCAAGGTCTCGGGAGTTGACGATGTTCAGGAGACTCTGCGTCTGGGGAGAGGCCGGCCCGGTGACCTCAGGAAAGACCATCTTGTGGTTCTTGGCTGGCTTGGCCTTTCGGTTCTTCGTCTTGGCCGAGACGTCCACAAAGCTCATGTCCTCATTCGCGCTAGCCTCCTGGTGGAACTCGTCGTCACTCTCGTCGGAAATCCGTCTGCGTTTCTTCTCGTGCTTATCACGAGATGCTGCGGGGGCCCAAGCCGAGTCGGCGGGGAGCTTGTTGCCAAGCTTCGAGCGAAGCTTCTCTATTTTGCCCAGCAACTTGGCCTGGCCAGGGAAGAAGGGCAGAGCCTGTTCGTACATCTGCAACGCCACGACGTCGTTTCCAGCCTCCTTTGCTTGCCTGGCTGCCAACAGACAACGCAGTCCTTCTGATCGAGTGTCGTCGCGTTCCCGCTCCTCACTCTCGATGCGGCGCTCGAGTGCTTCCAATCGACGCCGGACGGCGTCATTGATATCAGGGTGAGCAGGTGCTGGGGCCGGCTCGGCAGTCTTGCTCTCTCTGGACGCGAGGATTTCGCTGACCTTCTTCTCGACGATGGCCTCGAGTTGCTCGGCAGAGATGGAAAGCTTTTGTTGCGCGGGCTGAGAGGGCTGGGAGGGCTGGGCAATCTTGGTGACCTTGGGCGCCACTAGCGGCTTCCGCAGTTGAGTGGTGTTGGCCGTCGGACGAGCCGGGGCCACAGTCTTGCTACGGTCCGTGTATACGTTGAAGAGCTTGACTGGACGGGTGACGTCGGCCTTCTCGTTTGCCTTGGACGCCATTGTACCACTGTGGATGTTATGCGCGTTTGGCAGAGGGCGGAGGGGTTGTCGCTGTGCCATGGCTGAACCAACAGCCGAGTTTGTACGTGGGGCCTGTTTAAAAACCACCTCGTTCTCAATCTCGCGGACTTCGATGCGTTTGGCTCTGGAGCTGACATTCAAGCTGCTCAGAGTGTCGAGGTGGTAGCTGCGGATGGGCGCCAAGTTCAAAATCATGATGGTGATGCCTTGGTTCTGGCCGAGGCTGAGGATACGCGTCATCTTGGACTCGCGGTAGGGGATTCGCTTGTCGCCTCGGGAGATGGCGTCAATGCACTGTGACAGCACGAAGAGACTCTTGTTGATGGCCGCCGACTCGACCAGCCTTTCCTTCCCGTTATCCGTCCGACGGTTATCCTCGGAGCCAGCCAAGTCGATGGCCGACGCCGTGCTTTCTAGCACCTGGTCCCTCGTCGTTTGGGTCACTTTGATCCTCATGATGGCGTGGCTCCGACTGCTGTGAGCGTTGAGCTTCGTGGCGGCCGTGACGCGGTTGTTGTTCGCTTCGATGTAGAGTCGCGAGAAGTCGTGAAGATCTTCGCAAGCGCGTTCCGAAAGACCCACCACCATGGTCTTGCCGTCCTTCTCGCGCAGAGGGAGGCCTGCGGGCTGGCGCTTCTCTGGCGGCTCGAAGAGATCGAACACCTTGTCGTTGTAGATTTCGTAGTAGGACAGGGCGACGTCGACCGTCGTCTCACCATTCGTGTCCTTGGTGATCTTTTTGCCACGTCGGTATACGCCGCTCAGCAGGCGTGGAATGACACCTCTGTCCGCCAGCTTCAGACCACCTCGCATCGTGTGCGTCTTGCCCGTTCCCGTGACCCCATACGCGAAGATGGTGACATCGAGGCCCTGGAAGAGCGCCTTGATGTTAGGTGCGACTGGAACGAATGTTAGCCAGATTGATGCTAATCAATACAATTTCGCGTCTCGTGTTCGTGAAGCCGTACCCTCCGACGTGAAGAGTTCGTCCTGCGTCGTCGCCTGGTCGTAGACGCTGTTGAAGGCGAAGGAGAACTCCTCGCCCTCGTTCTTCGGATTCGGAATCTTGACCAAGGTTGCGGGTTTGCTCTCGTCGGTGCTGTCGGCGCGAACAATGGTGTCCTTGTCCAGCTCCTTCTCGAGGAGCGGACGAATGCGCGCGACCACCCGAACCGACATCGTTGGCCAGTCCAGGAAGTGAATCAGTTCGACGGAGGTAGCAGCTACAGCCAAGGGAGACAAGCAAAGACGAACTGGGGTCGAAGGTTCGTCGGTGTGGGATGGACGCGATGGGATATTCGTATCGAACGCGGTCTGGTGGTGGAATTGAGATTGGCTCCTCAAGATCCTGGAAAGGATTTGACGTGTGTTGGACCCCCCGTGCGGCCTTAGGTTGTTCAATTCGATATGCAACGATGTGCTGTGCAAGGGGGACATTGAAGGAAATTGTGTTCGGACCTTCCAGTCAACAGGGGTCGCGTCTTGGGCTTCTGTGGTGCGGTCGTCGGGACAACGACACTAACGGCTTCGAGCGAGGCACTAGACCAAGCCTGGCCTAGCCACCTGAGCGTTAGAGATCCCTGTAGGCTGGCCGTACCGTAGAGTTACCGGTGATGGGATGGTACGTATCAAGCGGTTGTCGGAACTTTATTCACCCCTCGCCGAACCCCGAAGTAATCCCATAGTGGGTCCGTGTCCCTGTCCAGGTCCAAATTCCTGATCGAGAAGCTCAGCTGCTGAAGCTTCGAGGTCACGATTCGAACAATCGACGTCATCAGCTAAGCTTCCCGAATGTTCGCCATGCGCGCTCAATTGCCCTTGCTGCGGCCGACGCGAGGTGTGCGACTTGGTCAAACACCGTCGTATGTCTGCCGGAAATGTAGGGGCATTCAGATCAGCGCTGCGCCGACGACCGAAGCTCCGCGTGTTGGCGGGGATGCTTTTGGAGTTCGAGGAGCATCGCGGGACGCTGCCGGTATGGACGGACTCTCCTTGTGTTCCCATGGTGCCAAGCCACTGCCAGCGCCTGGCTAAATGCTTACTTTACTTCCTTTGTCTTATAGATGCCCGGTTCGAGGTCCTCGGCTTCCCCTACTCGCTACTCTCCGTCACCTTGTCGCCGTCGCAACAGCTCTACACGAGACGAGGGACTTTGGTTGGAGTTGCAGGCAAGGCTGAAAATGTACGATACTAGATGCCACCTCGATCCTTCGAGCGCGACACTAACGCGACTGATAGGCCCAATCGACACTCTCCATCCTCTCTCCCTTCACACGAGCCTTCCTTGGCGTTCCTTTCTTATACCAACGGATTTCATCTTCGACGTCTGTTACGGCCTTGATATCTACCAAGTCGCCCACCACGACGTTATCCGTCCTTCATCTCGATGGCACAACCGACTACATGGTGGCGCAACGCAATGCGCTCCTGGCATGGACGGGCCACACCCTCTCCGTGTCCCCTCGTATAAGCCGCGGCCTCTCGCTGGCCCATTGGGGAAGTACGCACCTCACCGGCCGTGGGTTGGTGGCACTGTCGTCCCCGGGCCAGGTCTACGAAGTTACCGTGGCCGAGGGAGAGGAGTTTGTCGCGCACCCTTCGCACGTGGTTGCCTACTCCGTCTCGCGCAACCCGCCTCTGCCGATGCGCCTGAAGTCGAACGTTCTCCGTTTCCAGATCCCGAGCATCAGCAGGCTCCTCCCCGAAACGAATTTTATAAAGGCGATGCGCGACACGAGCACCTACAAGAACCTTTCGAGATGGTTGTTCGCCCTGCGCACGTCGCTGAGACGCACCATTTGGGGGGATCGTCTGTTCCTCCAGTTCCGGGGCCCGACGACTCTCCTCATGTCCAGCAGGGGCGTCAGAGTTGCCGACTCTCTCAGCGACAGGGAGGTCAACGAGATTGCTGATGCGCCGGCTGGTGTGGTCCCGGAGGCTGTTGAGCTCACCACCAAGCCCTCGATAGAAGCGACGAAGCCGGCGTACACGGAGCAGCCCCCCTCGGCTATTCACGTCGCGAATGTGGCACGCGATGGAAAGGTCAGCTTCGAAGATGCAAAGGACCTCAAGGAGTTTGTGAGGTAAGAGACGGAAATCAAATAAGAAACACGCAAGAGCGCATGCGCGCCAAGAGATAGGATTATGGTTACAATCATCAACCCAGACAGCCGCGGAGGCTAGGAAATGTAAATTTACTGTGTAATACCTAGACAACAGGGCCGGGCCTCAACACCCACCATCCATGATCCGGCAAGACAAAGCATGCTGCATGACCGCGTAGTAAATCGGCGCTGGACTACCTCAGCTTCGACCGTGCAATGTCAGTCTGCGAAAGGGTTTGTGGATGCAACTCTGATAGCGGAGACAGGACTCAAAGATAGGAAGGAAGATTCAGTCGACAAATAGTCATTACTCAGCCATAGCTACCCAGCAGTAACTAGACTCAACTCTCTCTCGGCTTTGGTGAAAACAAGCTCTATTGCCACGTGGATAGCGTTGCCGTTAGCCGAGTTGGTTGATGCTGCCACGAGGGTCTGTCTGGTAGTGCTGACGTGATCATGGGCTCTAGGCTCTAGGCTCTAGGCTCTAGGCTCTAGGCTCTAGGCTCTAGGCTCTGGCATGAACGAACTTGATTTCCGATAACCCGAGTCGGGGGACAAAAAAGATCGCCGGTCTACGCAGCACCATCAAATCACCACAAACACCATCAACCGAGAAGCCTGTTTTTGACCTCCCAGCATGATTACATAACGAAGTCTGTTTTGCATCAAATCGATCCATTTGTTAATAGTAGAATGAATCAAATCATGACAGGCTTCCTCCACGAGGGAATTTAGATGCTCTCTACCCCAACGAGGCGTGCTTCGTAAGGTACATGGGGAATAACTGCTTGGGGGGGGGGGGACTGGCGATCTTTTTTGTCTCCCGAGTGCCGAACGCCGAGGCACACCCTAGTCTTGCCTAGTTAACCCCCTTCCGAGACACGGATCTGCATAGTTGACGAATCTCACCTCGTTCCAGAGGACTTCGGGCCTCGCGCTTGAGCTTTAAAGCCGAATCGAAAGGACCTGCCAGCAGCCTCTCTCTCCACGTCGGAACACGGCCCCGGGAGAGATCCATTGAAAGATGCAATCGCAGCTCTTTTCGGACAGTTGCTTCAGGGGTCGTAGGTGTTTCCAACGGTTGAGTTGAGTTATTCGGCTGGCCGGAGAGCGAGACTCAGTATCATGGCGAAAGAAGACTTTTGGGAACTCTGAGCAACGCACACACACACACACACAAACACACACGTGACTGACGAGTTCCATGCCGACTTGTTGGGCGCCAGGGTGAACCGAACAACCTCCAGGCACTTGCCATTGGCGGGGAAAAATAAAATGCACATTGACAGCGCACCGGGGGCTACTTGAAGCCAGAGGATTGCTGGCAAGACAAGTCGTCACTCGCGCAAAGCCGGCCATGTTTGAGTGGATCCCGCTTGTAAAACAGAGAGAGAGAGAGAGAGAGAAATAATCAACTCTTCCAACTCGTCCAGAGTTGTCGTCGGTCGACTTAAAGATGATTGGAAATCAAGAATCAGTCAGTAACATTAGCTTGCTATTAGCAACTTGCTAAACTAGGACCGCTTCCCATCCATCCCTTCCAACCCCTGCCCCCTCCCCTGCCCCCCTCCTCCCCAGGATTCGGGATGCAGTTACGTGGATTGATACGGACTGGCCCGTCCAAGGCCGAGCATGGGGGGGTTGGTCCCTCTCTGTCCCATGGCTACTTTGAATTATTCAGCTTTGCTTTCGACCCGCGCCACGGAAGCTGCCTTGTGCTCGTGTATTCAATCCAATCCCCCAGCATATATCCGCCCTCGGAGAAGCAGACGGCGAGGAAGGGGAACAACCAGCTGCCATTTCATCATCTAGTCTCGTCAGCTCCAGCTCACCAGAAGCAAACGACCGCCAGAAAGGCGAAAGGAGCCCCACAAACACATCCCTCCAGGGGATCCGTGAAGTTGAAAAGAAATTTCGTCCAGAACACTGACTGCCTTCGATCAAAGGTGTTTTGTGAGCAGGGAGAGAGACACAGACAGAAAAGGTAGTCGGACAAAGAGACCAACAACCACCGGGAAATGCAGCGCTCTCAAGACGCGCTTTCAACGTCGTCCACCTCGTCGACCATCATGGACAGGTCGCTCGTCGCCACGACGGCAGAGAAGCCGGACCGCACGCCCTACGAGTCCTCCTCGTCCGCCCGCCCGTCCCTGGACCGCATCCCCTCCCAGCGACCCGAAGCCGACGCCAACATGTACCCGGACCCGTCCAACGTCGTCGAAGCGGATCTCGAAAAGGGCGGGTTCGCGCCCGTCCCCCGATCCACCGATGCCAAGAGCCCCGGTGCCACCGACGCCTCCGCAGCGACCGGGGACGACGAAGCCGAAGCGCCGTCCGGTGGTCCCGCCGCCCCGCCCGGCATGAACCCGGCCGACTTCCCCGACGGCGGCATCGAGGCCTGGACCGTCGTGTTCGGGGGCTGGTGC
>PJEX01000112.1:12211-47560 GCA_005350895.1 Colletotrichum tanaceti
CCCCCCCCCCCCCCCCCCCCCCCCCATCGCTGACACAGTTTGCTTGCGCAGTTCGGTCGGCTGTACGACTCCTACGGCCCCAGGTACCTCCTGTACGGCGGCACCGCCGTCTACGTGTTCGGCCTGATGATGACGAGCCTCTCGACCCGGTACTACCAGCTCATCCTGGCGCAGAGCATCGTCTCGTCCGTCGGGTCGAGCGCCTGCTTCAACGCCTCCATCGCCACGGTGACGTCGTGGTTCTTCAAGCGGCGCGCCGCGGCCTTTGGCATCATGGTCTCGGGCTCGTCGGTCGGCGGCGTCGTCCTCCCCATCATGATGAGCAAGATGATCGCCCGGGTCGGCTTCCCCTGGGCCATCCGCGCCGTCGCCTTCGTGTTCCTGCTGCTGCTGGCCGTCGCGTGCCTGACGGTCAAGTCGCGGCTGCCGCCCCGGCCGCGCCCGTTCGTGTTCAGGGAGTACGTCGACAGCCTGCGGGAGCCGCCGATGATCATCACCGTGTGCGCCCTGTTCCTCTTCTTCTGGGGCATGTTCCTGCCTTTCAACTTTATCATTTTGCAGGCGAGGGCCCAAGGCATGGACGAGAACCTGGTCATTTACCTGCTTCCCATCATGAACGCCGTCAGGTGAGTGCAGTGCATTTCCGTAACATTTCGTTCCTCGGTCCCAAACCGAAACCAACCCCGTGCCACGTCCGACAGGCACTGGAGTACTAACGGATCGCAAGTATCCTCGGTCGCATCATCCCCGGCATCGTCGCCGACAAGATTGGCCGGTACAACGTCATGATCTTCATCACCCTGGTCAGCGCCGTCTTCTGTCTCGGCCTCTGGATCCCCGGCAAGAGCAACGCCGCCATCATCGTCTTCCTCGTCATCTTCGGCTTCTCCTCCGGCGGCTTCGTCTCGCTGGCGCCCGCCTGCATCGCCCAGATCTCCGACATCAGGCAGATCGGCGTCCGCACCGGGACCGCCTTCGCCATCCAGTCGTTCGGCGCGTTGACCGGAAGCCCCATCGCCGGCGCCATTGTCGCGTCGCACGGCGGGAGCTACCTCGGACTGCAGCTGTTCTGCGGGTTCTCGATGCTTGCGTCGGTCGGCGTGTTTTTTGCGGCGAGGACAGTGCAGGTTGGCTTGCATCTGAAGAAGATCGTATGATGTGTGTGCTGTCAATCAGATGGAGAGTTTGACTCTCGAAGCGAAACCCTATTAACCGAAAAGGCAAAGGTTCATGGCCATGCTGTGGCCTCCGCTGCTATCGGCCGGATGCGGAGGTGTGCCGGACGACGAGCGGACCCGTATCTCTCGGCCTGAAGACTGGGGACGGCCCGGCACCCTAAACAACTGGGACAACTCATCGTGAGAAGCTTTGGAAGAAGAAACTGGAGGCACATTAGCGGTTAATTGTCTGTCGAAGAGACTAGGCAAATGACGGCTTTGGTCTGTAGAGCCCAGTCTCACGGCATTTACATAATACAGTGAGGTTGAAGGGGGAAAAGGCAATGAAGCGTGGATTAATTTGATTGATTCTCAAATATCAACACGAGCTGATGGGAAACTTGTCGTTTTTATTCTGGCCCTTGGCTACACTCCAGCCGCCGGACTTCCCCTTGCTCACTTTCGGAGATCCGCAAGCCACGATTGCAATTCATTTACAAGGCCCCGGCACACACCGTAAGACGCCACCTCGAACCAATCCCGTAGGCTGTTCTATGAACGCCGATAATACGTCCGCGTGGCAGGCGTTTTTAGATTAACCTTGATACGGAGTTGAATACTATGTTTTATCCGTTGGATGCACGTCGTGGTTTGCCGGATTCGATCCGCGGCCAGCTCTGCTCACTTATTTCCCCAGCTACTTTCCGATATCTCCCATGATGATAATTACTGGTTTGGTGTGCGGAATGTCGTTGGGCGTATGAGCTGGGTTGAGATTAGCTTGTACGCGCTCGCAATCGAGCCAAAGGGAACAAGAAATCTCGGCAGCATTTCTTTCGGGTCCATCTGGTTATCTGGTAAACTTCACGACGAGCTGGTACTTAGTTCCACCATCACGTTGGCCTCGAGGCTCTCGACAGAGTTGTAGAATACGGTGAACTTGGCACCTTCGTAATGTCAGCCACATCCGTGGTGTGGGAACGAAAAGCCACCTCGTGGTAAACTGACCCTTGAAATCCCCGGCCATGCGGACAAGTCACAACCTTATTGAATGTCCCATCGCCGATGGTATCACTTTCGGGACACCAGCTTGGATGATTGAGAAACTCTGCAGTGAAGCGGACAACATCAGAGCTGAGAGTAGAGACAACTGGCGCATTGCAAGATCCAGGGATTGACGCGACGTTGCTGGTCAGGTCAACGACGAAAGCAACGTCGTCCACGAGGTGCTGAATTTCGGAATTCAGACTCCTCGGTCGCCAGCTGCTTTTAGTCCTTGGGAGAGCGTCGGCACGAGACTTTACACCGGGTCTTGGAGGGGCCCCTAGCAGGGTTACACATGACGGCTAAAATATCCGTTTCCGCCGACTGTGTTCGTTGTACACGCAGTTCCTCGACCGGGGGAACATCGCGGAGCGATCCATGCGACAACTGCGTTGCCGATTCGGGATGGGACCCGGAGTCTCATTCGTCGATCGGCCAAGAGTTCCGTGATCATAGCGCATCCTGTTCGCAACGCGGAGAGATCTATCTTTTTCCAATGTCCGTCTCCGACATGGAGAGCAACCATAATGAAGCCTCAAGGCCGCCACGCACGAAGCCGAGATCCCGCTCGTTTGAATCAACAGTGCAGCACTTGAACCTGCGATTCGGTGTTGAAAAGAGACTGTTGAGGTTTCGTTTCAAGACCCTTTCCGCGATGTCAGTGTGTCATCGACCGCCGAGATCCGCCTGCCAACGGCAGCACAACCGGCCGGAACTTGGAAGTCTGATAGTAGGCACGGCCGCCAGCGTTTCACGAACAGATTGGTTTGGGGACCTTGCTCCTTGTAAGACATCAAGCAGGAAAGTTTCGAACTCGCTTAAGGCCCAGATTCCACCGCTGAAGGGGCGTTCGACGAGGTTCTTTGAGGGAATCCGATATTGCTGTATATCTTTAGAAGCCTTCGAACGTTGCCTGATACCATCACCCTCCAGGTGCTCATGGCGTGGTTCATCATTACTTACCGCTGTTGATAATAGTCTTGGTGTGGACCGGGACAACAGTATCCCCAAGATGCGGGTAGCTACGCTTGGCATACCTAGGCAAGACCGCCGCCAAAACATCGAGTTGCAGGCGCTTTGTCTACACATCGTCACCTACACATCGTCATCCAGCGCCGTAGCTGGCTCTTTGCTTATGATGGGAATACACGATGAACGACCTCCTGGCCGCGTTCACCAACCTTATCAAGGAAACCCAGCCGGATCTGAGCACGGCTCCGAATGGAAGATAAACAGGGTGGAAAAGCTTAAAGGACCGCCTTCGTCTGTTGGCGTCACAGTTTGCTGAACCAACTAACCGCCAGACACCCTGTTGAGGCTTGGCGCATCGCAGGCCTTTTGTCTTTGACTGGGGGGGTTATTAGTTGCCTGCTGCGTTCAATCCAAGCGGAACTCGCTTATCGGTAATTACAACTATTATGAAGAGTTGGAGAAGAAGTTTCGGTAGTGCAGACAGGTACTCTGTATACGGACACTGCTCGTCCTATCCCGTTGAGCCCTGAGCGACAAACGGTCTTACGTTTTTCATTTGTGACTGATAGCGAATTTCCGGCCACAGACAACTTGTGGATTCCGTGATTATCCTTGTCGTAACACCAACAGGCCTTCAGCAACCCCCTCAGGACCTACCGGCATCAACGCGGCGCAAAGTCGTTGTTAGCGCGATGCCGAGCCGCGAAAAGAGCCGACCCATCTGCGTGTATGACTTGGTATTGGCCCTTGGGAGTGGATAGTTCGCCCGCTCCAACCAACCCGTCAGGGTAGCATTCGGTCTTCCAACGGAATGAGTTGAGAAAGACTTGAGACTTATCTCGACAAAAGCTTGGCTGTCTTGGCTCGTCTAGCCGAGCTTCTTACCTCCTTCCAGATCCATCTTGGACCGGAGCCGCACCCCCCCCTCCCCTAGGCTCATCCCAGCGCGGGGTAGTAGTAGTATGTAACGCTGGCTGGGGCGGTGATTGATTCCCGCACAAGTCAGCAAGTTGGGAAACGGGGGGGCTCTCAAGGGGCATCAGCGGCTCTAGATCCGACATTTGGGATTTGGTTGACACCGTTGTCTGCCAAGAGTCTCGTTTCCTGCCTTTCTGGGACAGGCGTCTTTGCATGATGTCACGCACAGGAGGAACGAGAGTATTAAAGGGCGTTGGTCATGTCCTCTTCAACTTTGCCCTGTCGGGTGATTTAGTCTCGAGCCATAGCGACTGCCACGGTTTCTCAAGGTTTGAGCCGAAAGAAAAGGGAGTCTGTCTCAGTTGT
This sequence comes from Colletotrichum tanaceti, assembly GCA_005350895.1. Taxonomy (NCBI): domain Eukaryota; kingdom Fungi; phylum Ascomycota; class Sordariomycetes; order Glomerellales; family Glomerellaceae; genus Colletotrichum; species Colletotrichum tanaceti. The sequence continues at coordinate 16,669 of PJEX01000112.1, forward strand.
TCTCACGAAAATTGACCTCAGACCTCCTTGTCTCTGATCTGTCCAACATGCGCTTCAACTCGGTAACCGGCGTCGTGGCTTTGGCTGCTGCTGCTGTCCATGCCCGCGAGCTTCCAAAGGACGAGGCTCGTGCCACAGGTAGGAAGAACTGAGGTCATCTGTTGAGCTTAGGCGGCTTGCTAATGTACAATAATTAGAGCTCTACGACTCGGGCGTGATTCATGATAGACTCATGTCCATGAAGATTGTAAGCGGTTATTCGAGTGCCTCGTTCAGATCGTTAGGCTAACCTTCTATAAAGGCACACTGGGAGGCCGAAGAAGCTGTTGGCCTCATGAACTCGTCTCAATGGCCCAGACTCGGCTACACCAAGTGCGTCGACGGATACGCCGAGGCGATCCCGGACAGCCCTCTGCACAAGTTCCGATGCAAGAACGTACGTTTACGTTTTCTGGTACTTTGCTTTGTAGCCTCTCCCCTGCACTTCTGACACGAAACTGGGCCGGCAGATGGACCTCTATGACTTCATCAACCATGCAACCCTGGGTTCTCCCAACACCGAGTACCGTGGAAAGAGCGGAAGCTCGTCTTGGGGTTGGACTGACCCTGATTCCGGGCGAGAGTTCATAGGTAGGTCGACACAGCGTACCTGACTTTTTAGTATTATGCCAATCCACCACGTCTAACTCGAACCAATAGTCAGCGGCATGTTTGACGGGTGTGCTTTCATCGAGATTCTGCCAGAGGGCAAGATGCTCAACCTTGGGTTCCTGTAAGGCCAACCGAATGTTCCAGATCCATCACTGATGATGCTTTGGATTCGCAGCTAATCTTTCATCAAAATCATCATCAGGCCTACCTACTCCCCCGTCGGCGACAGAGCCTACTGGCACGAGATTCGGGCGTATCATCATTACATGTTGATCGGATCTGAGCTCGAGGGCCACGGCATCCAGATCTTCGACATGAAGAAAGTGAGTCCGGAGCCGTCCTTCGCGCGCTGTCAGTGTCAAACAGTCTTCTGACCACTTTGATTCATTGCCAGCTTCTGGATATCGACCCGACGGAGGCGCCGATCCGCTTCACAAACGAGGACGACCTCACTGGTCACTTTAGCGAGTCTCTCCCGCTGGGCCGCAGCCACAACGTCGTCGTCAACGAGGAGGCCAAGTACGCCGTCGCCGTCGGCGTCCAGCCCCGTAACCAGGGCTGCATGGGCGGTCTGCACTTCTTCAGTCTCGAGGATCCCAGCAACCCCGTGTTCTTGGGCTGCGACGGGCAGGATGGTTACGTCCACGATGTGAGTCTTTATATCACTATGGATGACAGTGCCTCGTATCTCCTTGAGCTCGCGTGTTGACTGTTGCTGTCCCCAGGCCCAATGTCTCATCTACAGGGGCCCCGATGCCAAGTACAACGGTCGCGACATTTGCTACGGTTACAACGAGGACACCTTGACGATCTACGACGTGTCCGACAAGAAGAACTCCAAGATCATCTCCCGCACGAGTTACGAGGGTGCCACCTTCACCCACCAGGGCTGGGTCAACGACCTGAACTGGCAAGGTAGAGTTGCCGAAAGCATCAACGAGGAACTTGACTAATGAATATCTTGACAGAATGGATTTTCATGGATGACGAGTACGACGAAGACGACCTTGCCGGTCCTGCGGCCGACGGCTACCCCGTGACTTACATCTGGGATATCCGGTCTCTCGAGAACCCCCGTCAGACGGGCATCTTCAAGGGGAGCGTCAAGGGCATCGACCACAACCAATACGTCGTCGGCGACCTGCTTTTCCAGTCCAACTATGGCGCCGGCCTCCGCGTGTGGGACATCTCCTCGGTGCCCGAGGACCCCACCGGCAACTCGGTGTGCGAGATTGCCTACTTTGACATCTATCCCGAGGACGACTCTCTCCCGGGAGGCGGCGCCATCCAGTTCTCCGGGTCGTGGTCCTCGTACGCCTACTTCAAGTCCGGCTTCATCTTCGTCAACACCATCGAGCGCGGCGGCTACCTCGTCAAGATGACAAAGAGGGAGGCCTGCAAGCCCAAGAGCTGCAACGCGGACAACTGCCTGCGTTCCCTGAGGGCGACCAGCGTCCCGGGCCGTCTGGAGGAGAGCCGGAAGTTCTGCGGCGAGTTCACAAAGACGTTCGTCGCGGACGTCGCGGTCGTCCCCGCGTATGCCGCCGAGGCGTGCCCGACAAACGTCATCTCGAGGGTCAGCTCGGCCTGCTCTTGCTTGCCGACTCCCACTGCGTAGATGGGCCGAGGACATGATGGATCTGTGTGTTTTTAACGGGGACTTTTACGTGTTCTTTAGGAGATACAAAGGGGCATGCAGCGTTGACAGCACACAGACTTCGCTTTACCAGCAAGGAGGCCAACTACCATCGGAGAATTGTAAGGTATACAGCAACTAAATAAAAGCTCCAGACTTGTATGCTGCTATTTCTATGAGACGAACAGATGCCAAGATCAAGTGAGTGAAAGAGGTGCTTGGCAAGAAGAGGCAGCCTCGGTGGAAGAAACACGGGAGGCGGCTGCGCCGGAAGAGAAGGCGCCGGGAGGAGGACAGCCGCCGGGAGCAGTGCCAATGGGGGGAGCGCCACCGTCGCCGCCGGCACCACCTCCAGAGGCAGAGTTGGACATGGTGGTGTTGATGCCGAAGGCCATCTAGGCGATGAGACAGTCGGCGATGCTATCGCCGAGCATGGTGTGCTCCATCACCGGGTCGGCGCCCTCGGTTGAACGGCCTCCTCGCCCAGGATGCTGTCGTCGGCATTGGTGGTCACCTCCTGGGTGTTGGTGTTGTAGGGGAGGCAAAGGCCTCGACGGCAGAGATGAGGTCCTGGTCGAAGAAGGTCTGGCCGACGTGGCTGGAGGAGATGACGTTGCCAAGGGTGCTGTTGGCGTAGAGAGTGAGAGTCGCGTTGGCGTGGACCATCAAGTGGATGTGGGTGGCGCGGGAGGTGTAGTGGCCGGGGATGATGGACTAATGGCCGGGAAAGATGGACTCGAACTGGACGTCGCCGTCCTCGTCGGTGGGCTGGATGCCGCGGGGCCATATGTTGTCGATGTTGGACTCGACAATGCCGCTGTAGACGCCGGTGGAGTTGCAGTGCCACATCTCACGGTAGACGTTGAGGACGGGCTCGCATGGCAGTGAAAGTAAGAGAGGTGTGGTAGTTGAAGAGTGAATGTCAGTCTGATGAAGGGCTCCTTTGTCGGTTCTTGCTAGCTTCAACCCAGAGCTATTATACTCGATGGAAACACTTTTGACTTCTCGTTACGTAGACAGGCTTCCCCCACGACCCGCGCCAGCATCATGGATGATGGGGAAGAGAGGGGGGGTGGACTTGAAATATATGGACGAATCCGTCCTCGTCATCATCACGCGCCCCGTTTGTTGACTCGAGAGACGTGGACGGTGGCTCTGGGAGGCTCTCAGTTGCGTAGGCTGCGGAAAAAGATTAAGCGTAGAGCAGCAGTTATCCTTACTCCGGAAATAATCAATGCCAATGTCTTCTTTGGTGGCGAAGCGAGAGCCGCAGTGCCATCGCCCATAGATGGGAGGGGTGGAGACGACGACAATCTCGCCTCCTTGGTAGCCTCTTATTACTCTCTTTGGGGCAAAGGCCATCGTCAAAACCGACTAGACCCGGGGCCTAGGTAGGATAGGCAAGGGTTGCCACATTCCTCGAGTGTGGGATTGGCGCTGCCGTTTAAGCCTCCTTTTCTTCTGGAGACTCTCCAGTCTCTCCCACATTCCGTGACATGTCTTCACTAATTAATAGCCTGTTCAGTTCCCATTAATCAGTACAACCTCATCAAACAACATCCGCCATAGCCTCAAAGCTATTGCTTCTGTCTGGATCTCTGGTTTCCAAATTGCATTTGTACCTTGTTTGCTTGCCTCGTCTCTTCGCCACCAATTTCAATAACATTCATCACGTACTTCTGGAAATGCTCATTAGACTCAAGCTTGTTTTCCCTATTGAAACCAGTGAAACTCAAGTCCTACATGATCTTGTCAGCCTGTTAATGTCGGCGCAAGGGAACAGACTCAAGGAGTTGGCCGCAGATCTGGGAGCGCAAAGGCTGATGAAGCGCCAGCATGAGTATGTCCGTCACTCACTTGGAGTCGGACGGTGATAGGACTTGGCAGCTTGCTTGAGCTTCATGATTCACTGACAGAAAGAGTGTCTCAGGCTTTGACTAGCCAATATTTCTAATACAACTATTCTGAGTCGACTTGGAAGAGAAACTTTGACTTGTCATGAATGTAACATCTCACAAAATCGGATCAAGACCAACAACTATGAAGTGAATAAGCAAGTGCGTCAAGCTGCGCGATATATAAAGTAGTTATAGACAAAGCTTTCGACAAATTCCTTGCAACTTGCAACTTACAACCTACAACATCCACACTGAAGTTCTACGGCATTAGAATTTGGTAACGTTAAATTTTCCCATCAAAAGCCTCACTACGATGGATCCTGCTACTTCGAATCAACCTCTCCCAACACCAGCTCCGCATTCCACCATGGAATCTCCGAAAGACAACCGGTCAGCGCCTGCAGAGAGATGCAAATGTTTTGGACACGATTGCCGCATCCTTACAACCAACAAGAGCTACATCTGCAACGATTGTCTCGCTGCAGGCCACACTGCTGTCTGATGAATTATGAATACCAGAGCAGCGGCAAGCAGGTTCTTCTGGCCCGGAAACCGAGAAATCGACCAGAGATCTACTAGCTTGTATCAAATTGCTCTTCGTAGAAATTCAACTAGAGGTTTCTAGCCAAATCTGCGAGTATGATTGGGGGAACACAGGGTAATCAGTGGCCATCTAATGGGACCAACGAGTCAACAGTAACACCATTACCGAAGTAGAATGAAACTATTATCGATCAATTTCTATTCACAAGAAGACCAACCCATTTCTACACACGATGATAATTCAACCAAAGTGCCTTTGCTTGGATAGATTGTAATTCAACACGAGGCTTCACTAAACCGTGACTGCATTCCAAAAGCCCAACATTGATCCTCTTTACACATCGCGAATATCGACAATGTTGCTTGGATAGCAGGTGAGAAACGTGTCGCAGGGGGTATACCCGGCGCCACGGCCTTCGGATGTCTGGTTCCATCGTTGGGGCAGTCTTACCAATCACCCTCTTATATCAACAGTTCCAACCGCCGTCGATGCTGATGGCACTTCCTGTGATGTAGGTAGACTCGTCACTCAAGAGAAACGCAATCAACGACGCAACCTCCTCAGGCCTGCCTGATCGTCCCAAAGCCGCGTCAGCTTGTATCCCGGCTGCTGCTGATGCCCTCGACATGGGGGTATCGATTCTACCACTTGTGTCCCGTGTCGTCAGAAGAGCTTGCGAGAGACACGACGCGGACCAAAACTTACGGGCAAACGGCGTTTACTCTGATACTCCTCCATCCCACCTCCTTCGCAGCCGTCCTGGTCAGCCCCAGGATGGCGTGCTTGCTTGCCGTGTACGCGCCGTTGTTGGGCCGGCCCTGCAAGCCTGCGATGCTGCTGGCGTTGACGATGGACCCGTCGTCCCGCATCACGGACAGCTGCGCCTTGAGACAATGCATCACGCCCGTGAGGTTGACGCCCATCACGAACTCCCACTCGTCGAGATCCTGGTCCGCCAGCCCCTTTGTGCCGGCGGACTTTGGAATCACGCCGGCGAGGTTAGCCGCGCCGTCGAGTCGGCCAAAGTGCTCGACTGTGCTCGCCGTCCATTTCTCCACCTGGTCGTAGTTCGTGACGTCCACGGCCGATATGACGATCTCTGCTTCGGCGTGTCGGGTTCGGATGTCGGACTGAACGTCTCGAAGGCCTTGTTCGTTGATGTCTGCCAGCGAAAGCCTGGCGCCTCGGCTCGCGAGAAGGTGAGCAGTAGCGAGCCCTATACCCGAGGCGGCACCCGTCACGGCGATGACTTTGTCACGGAATTGGAGCGTTGCTGACATGGCGATGAACCTATCGTGAGAACCTCGGTCTCAAGGCTTCAAAGTAATACCCTTGGGCCTTTCCTGGTTTATGAAGACAGGAAGGATGAGTCACAAAGTGTATTAATAAGTCTGTCCCGCCCGCATGTGCATGACCCGCAACCACATACATAACCGAGCATGCAGCGAAAGGGAACCGGGCGGAACTCCGCTGCCCAGCCGGTGGCAACAAGCATACCGCAAGCTCAGTCCCGATCAGAAGAAGTTTTCTCTTGGTCCTTGGTAAGTCTTTTCGCGGTGGAGACTAATAAGTGTTGGTTCTTCATGGGTATATGTTTCCTTCCACTAATCAATCATAGCCATCAACTCCAAGTCTGCTTCTCATGGATTCTTCCCGTCGCCCATCCTTCTCTCGACCTTGTCTGTCATGTGCTTCTGTGCGTCTTTTGCGAACAGACATCCGACTATGGCAATAGCTCCGAATCCCAGGCTTGCCAGATATACAGCCTCAAAGGCCTTTGTGTAGGCGCCGGGTAACGCTCTCGCCACGGCAGCGATCGCGGCGCTGTCCAAGCCCGGAAACGACGCCAGTTTCCCCGCCTGCGCCGCCTTGGCAAGGGCTGGGAGTTGGCCCCGAGACAGACCAGCGGCGATAGCTGGCCCATTGATGGCCGCGGGAATCTCGGTGGCGAGACGGTTGGACAGGATGGTGGTGTACACGGCGACGGCGACCGAACCGCCCGCAGAGCGGATGGAGGCCAAGAGACCCGACGCCAGGCCAATGTCCGAGGGCCGGCAGAACAGGGGGGCCAGAGCAAGGGAGGCGAGCTCGATGAAGCCGACGAAGAACGGTCCCAAGATGGTGAGGGCGATCCCGAGGTTCAGCGTCTCGGGCGTCAGGGACGCGAGGGCGCCGACGAAGCCGACCATGGCAAAGGTCGCGAAGATGATCCAGTACCGGACATTGCCTCCCCACTTGATGATCCCTCCCGCACAAACCTGGCCAAGTGCTGTCGAACTCGCCACGGTTGACTGCCTTTCGTTAGTTGATGAGATGGGTGAGATGATGGGGGGGGGGGGATTTCGCATGATATTACCGAAAGCCAACCGCCGTAGGTGATGTCTGTTGTGTAAAGAGCCTGAACCTGTTGCGGCCAGAGGAGCACGGCGGAGTAGTAGAACATCTAGTTATGACCAAGTTCAGCGAAACGCGGACGGTAACGGTCGATGAAGGTAGTGATCACTCACGGTGGCAACCGTCGCGCAGCAGACGAGTGACATGAAGCCCCGGTTGGAAAAGAACTGGACGGGAATGGCGGGATACCTGAGGTCGGCGAACGCTTCCCAGCAGAAAAGGGCCACGAGAAGCGCGATCCCCATAGCCAAGCTCGAGATGACCGCTGGCGAGCCCCACGGGAACAACACGCCTCCCCAGGAAACACCCAGCAGTAGGAGGGTAAGGCCAGCAGCCCAGAGGAAGATGCCAATGTCTGTTTCCAATGTCAACGTCGAGGTAAGTATCTAGGCTTCCCCTGAGGCGAAGTCAGAAAGACGTACAGTCAAGTTCTTTGAGCAGTTGGCGCTTTGTCTTCCGGGCATGGAAAAGCTCAAAAGTAGGCGGGTGGTAAAACAAGTAGAGCAGAACGATGGCAAGACCAACGGTGATGATGTTTAGGTAGAAGCACCATCTCCAGCCGAGGATTGGATTCTTCACAAACCCCCGGGCTTTGATGGATAATTCATTACAGAGTTAGCGTCAGAGGCTCAGAGCATAGTCTGTCCTTGTGGTCAGGGGTCAGGGGTCAGCCGCCTACCGATGAAAGGACCAAAGGCCGACACAGGCGCGTTGGTCAGGAAGATCAGGGACAAGGCCACGGGACGATACTTGTTGGGAACCAGTTCGCCGACGGCAACGTTGAAGCTGAGCTGGACCGTCTCGCCCAGGCCGTACACCGCGGCGCCGACGATGAGAGTCTCGACGTTGCGGGCGACGGCGCAGACGACGACGCCGAAGAAGGCGACGACGTTGCCGCCGATGAAGAACCAGCGTCTACCGAACAGATCCGACAGGCGGCCGAGGACCGTGTAGGTGAAGGACAGCGATAGCGTCCTGGCGATGTTGACCCAGGAGATGTACGGACTCGGCCCTGGTTGACGGTCAGCGCTCACGGATCCCCAACCGAGATCTCGTTGTTCCCATTCACTCGCACCAATGTCGGCGTTGATAAAGGTCAACACGTTGGTCGGCAAGATCAGAAAGAGGTAAGCCGAGGTTGACGAGAGACAGAATCCCTAGAAAGAACGTTCACGTCAGCCACGGCCGGAATATGTACACCGCGATAATGTATCGTCAACCAACCGCCATAGCACCGAGGAACCGAGGAGAATAGTAGTAGCCGGGAGGCAGGTCGTCTCCCAGCGCCTCGGAGCGGATCGAAGAGGCATCGTCTCCGTCGAGGTCGCGGTACTTATGCAGCGACCTTGTATCGAACTCGGGAGAAGCGGACTCGGGCTTTGTGATATCCATGACGACGAAGAATCAACAAGAGACGGACATGCGGGAACCAGCTCAAGGCAGTGTCTCGTTATCGACCGATGTGAACGAGAGGAGTCGGGATTGTCTGTCTGTCCGTCCAGAGGGAACCGCGGCCGAGGATGAGACCCGTGCTCGAGGTAAGGTTCACAAACCCTCGGAATTCGCTACTGTTACTACTGTCATTGAGGAATGGGACGACTTGAGGAGGAGGAGGATCGGTATGTGCTCAACGAGAACAAACTGCCACGAGTGAGACGAACGACAAGACACACACACACAGCCGTGGTCTGAGCTGATGCGCGCGGCAGCCCTCCCCTTCATCCTTCTTTTTCCCCGGCCAGGACCATCCGCGGCGAACCTGAGCTAGTTGGCCCCCCTTTGAGAAGACCCGAACCTCTTCGAAACACTTCCATGGATGGCTGGCGAGGCATCGAGGGTCTTTCCTTGTGCGCGTCTTGCGGGGGGAAGAGGAAGACCACGGCGCGACCCGAGCACCTCGGCCGTTGACTCTTTTGAGTCTCTGAGTCTTTGAGTCTTTGCCCAAACAGCTACAAGACATCTAGATGCGACAGTTGCCGAACCATTGGCTCCCTGCCGACTCAAAAGCCTATCATGATGGGACGTCGAGCAGTGGTGAAGCGATTTTAGGTTGTTGAAACCGTCCTGGCCGTCTACAGACCACTCGTATGGAGTCTGTCTGTAGTAACGATGGCGCAAACTTGAACATATCAAGTCAAGTATAGGAGACGGACATCTATAGAAGGAGTAATAAGGGTGAGGACAACCCCGGTCAAACTGGTCCATCGACTCGGTCTAGATGAGTCTGGACAAGCGAAGCTTTGGTTTGAGCAGAGCATGAAGATATCCGGATCCGATACACACTTTACACACTTTACACACTTGACACACTTTACACACATTGAATACGTCCGTCCGGCTCACTGGTCCCGGCCCGGTCTTGTTGATCTCCGCCGCCCGGGGGAGCGGGGGACGCATGGCCCGCCGGGAATCAGGGTACAGGCTTACAGCCGACTCCCCTTCCACCTGGGCTCCCGTTTCTCGGCGAAGGCTCGGAGGCCCTCGAGGATGTTCTCGCCTCGCTGCAACTCGGCAAACTCCCTTTCCAGAGTCCGCTCCACCGCCCCCTCGACGGACGCCGCCTCCCAGCCCTGTCTCAGCCCCGCCCGCGTGCAGATGATGGCGTCCGGCGAGTTGGCCGCGATCATGGCCGCGTAGCGTACGGCCTCGTCCACGACGTCCCCCCCGGGCACCACCTTGTTCACGATGCCCCACGCCGCCATCTCCCGCGCCGAGACGTTGCGCCCGGTCAGCGCGAGCTCGCTCGCCCTCTGGAGGCCGACGGTGCGGATGAGCCGCGGCAGGGCGCCGCCGATGGCCGCGACGCCCCTCTTGACCTCCGGGAGCGCAAAGTACGCGTCGTCGGCCGCGACGACGAGGTCGCAGTTGACCACGAACTCGCACCCGCCGCCCACGGCGAGGCCGTTGACCGCCGCGACGACGGGCTTCTTGCCCCGCCGCCGGCTCAGGGGCTCAAAGGCCGGCGCGTTGCCCATGCGCCGGCTCGGGTCGGCGCCGGCGGCCATGCTGCTGTCCCACTCCTTCAGATCCGCCCCCGCCGAGAACGCCCGTCCCGTCCCGGTGATGACGGCGACGCTCAGCTTCGGTTCTCGGTCGAACCACCGCCACACCGAGTCCATCTCCCACTGTGCTGCTGTCGACATGGCGTTGAGGGCCGTCGGCCGGTCCATCCGCACGAGGAGGACGCGGGGCGCTGGGTAGGAGAGCTTGAGGAAGGTGGGCGTCGCCGGCGGCGGTGTTTCTGTTGGCGAGGAATCCATCACGCGTGAAGGGTGAATTGCTCTCTCTGCTGGGCGATGATGTTGGATCTCTCTGCCTCGGCTTGGTGTAGTCTTCGGTGGGCGTGTTACACACGAAAAAGACCTCCCAACTCGCGCTGTTGGTGAGGGTTTTCACATGATTTTTCTTGTCGAGAGCTTGTGAAACACTGTCTTCCCTGCTCACAACAACCGTTCGTCCAACAAGGTTCAAGGGAACTTCTTGACCATCGGTTTCCGAAGGGGTAGCAGATTTGGAGAGTTGTGTCCACTGTCCGGCAAGGCTCAACTTCTCAACAAGTGTGCATGACACACACACACTCTTGATGCTCTTGGTTTTGTCGACTACTACTAGAACGCAGCTTGCGCGGGGGGCGCCTGTTCTATGTACTGGTGAAACGGTTCTGGCATCTTTGGGGTGGAGGCATAAGACACACGGTGCTCGGGGGGTTCCCTATGTGCCTACGAGGGTATGTGTGTAGTATGTAGTATAACCTTTGGGCAGTAAGGTTTTACATGGCGCAGGATGCTTCTGATAGTGCGTAGTTGTTGGGGAACGTTGGGCCCAATTCATCGACTGTGCGGAAAGGCTCGTTCTTGTCCGTGGACCGTGGTCTCGCAACCGTGAACTGGCCGGGATGTGCTTGTGAGTTCGCGCCTCGGTCCTCGGCTCGACCAGTCCAGAGGGCAGAGGGTGTATACCGGATGTTCCAGTGAGAAAATTGCCAGGAGAATGCGACGGACGACACTGACTGAACACGAAGAATAGGTTCTTGAACCCGCTTGCGATTCTACGACGCCCCATCCCGCAGCAATGGCGACGCCCAGAACCAGGAACCCCGTTCCTTCGTGGATACAGACCCCGTATCCTCGTGTCGAGCACAGCCTGATAGCGTTTCCTCGAAAGCACGTCCTCCTCGTCACGATCAACCGGCCCGACCGCATGAACTGTCTCCCCGTCGAAGCGACCATCGAACTCGGCGCGCTGTGGAAGTGGTACGACGCCGAACCGGAACTGCGGTGCGCCGTCTTCACGGGAGCGGGGGACAAGGCCTTTTGCGCGGGCATGGACCTGAAGCAGAGGCTGGACATCATCGAGACGAACGACGTGGCGCTCGAGTATCCCTCGGGCCAGTTCGCCGGCATGAGCAACAGGACGGGGAGGAAGCCCATCGTCGTGGCATGCAACGGCCACGCACACGGTACGTCTGCTCACCAGTGAACCAACCGCAAAAAGTCCTATATAGACAGACAGCTTTGCTGAGCCAAACGTTGGCCCCTTGGCCCCTCCCCTCCCCTCCCCCCCAAAAACAGGCGGCGGTTTCGAGGCAATCCTCAACGCGGACGTGATATTCGCGTCCCCGAACGCGACCTTCCGGCTCCCCGAGGTGCTCCGCGGGGTCTCCGCCCTCGCGGGCGCGCTGCCCCGTTGCATGGTGCTCTTTGGCAACCACCGGACGATGGACCTGGTGCTCACCGGCCGCACCATGACGGTGGAGGAGGCGAGGGAGTGGGGGCTGGTCAAGGAGATCGTGCCGCGGGAGAAGCTGCTGGCGAGGGCCCTGGACTACGCGGGGCAGATCGCCGCGCTGAGTCCCGACAGCGTCGTCATCTCGCGGTTGGCCGCGCGGGAGGCGTGGGAGACGGGCGTCAGCAGGGCGACGATGCGCGGTCAGGAGTTGTGGGCCGAGGCGATGCTGAGGAGCAAGAACGCGGCCGAGGGTCTCGCTGCGTATCGCGAGAAGAGGTGTCCCAAGTGGTTCCCATCGCATCTGTAGACCTCACAGGAGGACTGAATGACTAGGGGAAGCCATCTGGATCCGGGCGAGTCCCTTTGCTGTAGATGAATATAATTACAGTTTGGGACAAGCAGCAAACAACAGCGCCGATGGTTTAGTGGTAAAATTCTCCGTTGCCATCATGCAGCGTCGGGGAGCCGGGGGTTCGATTCCCCCTCGGCGCATGTGTTTTGCTATTTTACAACCAGGTCTCACTGTTTTGGCACTTCGGACTATGGCAACATTTCAGTGTCAACCATCATTCCATGCATGATCCATTCTTTTACTATCCAGGGCTCTCTCCTCCTCCCTTCAACCCGGGACTAGTTATCTATCCATCATCACATTGTGTGCCTTTGGAGTCTTGAAGATGGAGATGCCGCCAGTATGCTCCATACAACCAGCTTCCATCAGTTAGTCATCAACTCATTGGCATCAAGTCCATCCAACGACTCAGTAGCAGAAGGAATACCGGTTGAGAGCACATGATTCGAAAGTAATCGAAGCTGCGCCATGTCTCTGTCACAGGTGTCTGCCACAAACACACCAACACACCAAAGGCTAGCGACCGAGTTCCGAGTTTGGATGGAGATGATACATGGCGCCAACCTTGCCTCCCACGCACACTCGGCTTCTTTACCCAGCAGTCGCATCCTAGAGTGGTCGAACGCTGACTGAGTGAGTTTCGGCTACAGCCTCGAACTCGGCTGCAATATCCGGGCATGGCCATTCGATCTGGAACGATTGTCTCAGCAATCCACATGCTATACAAAAGCCAACAACCACACAGTTCATATGCCGGCCGGTGCGAGACAGCCAACGCAGAGAGACTCACAGCGCAACCCTCCCGTCGTCCTTGACGACCGTCTCGAAGACGACGTCGTCCACCCCTCCCTGGCTCTTGACCACCCACATGCGCGTCTCGAGGGTGTCGCCGGGATACACGACGCTCTTGAACCTGGCGGCGAACGACCTGAGCCGGCCGGGGCGGCTGCCGCCCAGCTCGCGCAGCAGGCCATGCGCGGCCATGTTCCAGGTGCCGAGGCCCTGGAGGATGGACCCCCCCTCGAACCCGGCACGCCGCCCAAAGGCGTCGTCGGCGTGCAGCGGGTTGTAGTCGCCGCAGAGGCGGTAGAGGAGCGCCGCCTCCGGGGTCGTCTGGATGGTGTGCACGGCATCCGGGCGGCGATCTGGCGGCTTCACGGCCGGCTTCGACGGCGGGCCGCGGGGGCCGTCGTAGCCGCCCTGTCCGATGCCGAAGGCGGTTGATGTCATCTTGGTGTATACCGTGTCCGTCTTGCTGTCGACCAGAAGCTGTTCGGCCTCGAGGATCATGGCGCCCCCTGGAGTTTTGGGAGGAAAAAACGACCTACCCTATCAGTTCTCGGTCTACTCAACCCTCCCCCGACCCCCCGATTCGACCCCCCTCGGAACGCGTGTGGACTTGACTTGCCTTTGTCGTAAACCCCAATGACTTTGTTCCGGACCTCCAGGTCCAGACCGTCAGAGGATACGGGGATGGGCCGCAGGATCTCGATGCCCCGCTCGCCGTCGACGGAGCGCCGGGCGTCAAAGGGCGGACAGCCCGGGACGTGGCCGGTCACGGCACGCGCGACAAAGTCAAAGACGTCGTGGTCCGTCTGCTTGAAGGCGAGGTTGATGGGGAACGTGGGGAAGGCGGCGAAGTCGGGGTGCAGCTCGTAGAGGAAGTGTAGCTCATCCTTTCGGCACCCGATCGCATTGGCCTGGATTTGTTGATGAGTGACACCTGACCTGACCACAACCAGATTCGTTGGTGAGGGGGGAAGGGATACATAGCATGGCAGCTCAGCAAAGTGCAATAAATCTGGAGAAAGCTCGACAAGGGCACAACTTACAAAGAGGAGGACATCGCGGCGGTTGAAGCTGCACTTGATGGGCGGATGGTGGTATCCGGCGGCCTTGCGGAAGTCGACATTGATGTAGCGGCCTGCGGCGTTCTTGACCGGTTGGTCACTGGAAGACATTTTTATTGATTTGATAACTATGTATAGAGGTGGAAGAAGTGAAGGAGAAGGAAAAGAAGAAGAAGACTGACGGAAGCCGAACGATGCAAGGTGTCTCTTGCCGCACTGACGGCGGCCGCACTTATAAGTTACAGTGGTCTTTTCAACCGCGGTCCCCCCCCCCATTGAGCCTGTAACAACTGGCCGAGGTTCCCCGTGGGTGTTGGACTTTGCGCTTGGTGGCGGGAAGAATATAGTGAGCTCGAGCGACACTGACACTGAAACTGACACTGACACTGACACTGGCACTGACACTGGCACTGACAGACACTGGCACTGACAACGACTGGCACACCGAGTCACTAACACGCTGTTTGGAGGGTTATCAACCATTTCCATCTTCATATCAACTGTCTCCATCACCATCACCATCACCATCTACATCTCCATCTACATCTCCATCTCCACCAAACCCCCTCAGACGTCGCTCGTCTTCCAACTCGACCAGGTCCACCGGCAGGTCGACCAGTCTCGCCCGCAGAAACTCGCCCAGGCTCTTGGCGAACCCGTCCAGAAGGCTGCTGCTGCTGACTCCCTCCTGCAGGATGCCCCGGACGACAAAATGAACCGCCCAGAGGCCCGGGAACTCACACCTCTCCACCGCGTACTGGTCTTCGTCGTCGCCGCCGCCGCCGCCGCGCCAGTCATCCCCCAGCAGCTGGATGAGTCTCTTCTTGGTCAGAAACGCCTGCAGCCAAGGCCAGGCCGAGGCGTGCCGCACCCAAAGGCCGACATTGGCGTTGCCGCCCTTGTCGCCGCTGCGCGCGAAGACGAGGTCGCCCAAGGGCCGCTTTACCGTCACGGACGACGAGACGTCCGACACGCAGGACGAGGGCTCGTAGTCTGGTTGCCGAGGGACGACATGGCCCTTGTCCTGTTGTTGTTGTTCTTCTTCTTCTTCTTCTGCTTCTTCTTCGCCTGGCCCATCAACCACCAGGTCATGCTCGCCATGGACGAAGCTCACGGTCAACGCAGGCACCTTTGATCGCGGCACCAACGCCGGGAAGTACCGCACGAACGGCCGCGGCGCCATCGTCCGCCAGTCCATGCCGAGGTGAAGGCCGCAGTAGCCCTGCAGGCCGTTGTAGAAGACGGCCCTCCTGAACTGCTCCAACGCCTCCTGCGTGCGGGACTGGGCGAACATGCGGAACTGCGTCGTGCACTCTCTCTGCGACCGCGGATCCGTCGGCGAGGAGGCGCCGTACTTTTCGATGCTGAAGGCGGTGAAGTCGGACCGGTTGATCTGGCCGAGCACCTGGCTCTTGAGCACCTCCAGCTTGAAGTCGGTATCCAGTCCGACGGCGTATGCCGATATCTCGGCCTGGTACCCGCCGAGGAGGCAGATGGCCAGCTTGGCCGTCGGCGGCGGCGGCAAGCCCCTGACGCCCGCCAGCCGCACACGATCCCTCCCCCCCAGCTGCGTGAGCGTCACGCCCTCCATGTCGGCGACGACGTCCGGGTTGAGGTAGTATCGGCCCTGGATCTCGTACAGCAGCTGCGCCGTGCACGTGTCCACCGAGACCAGGCCGTTGGACCCCCGGGGCTTCGTGATGACCACGTCCCCGCCGGCGCCGATCTCGGCGATCGGGAACCCGACCCGGCGGAGGCGGGCGAGGTTCGGCATCACCTCGCGCTGGCCGCAGTAGTTCCCGCCCGTCACGTAGGGTCCGCACTCGATCAGGTGTCCGGCCATGAGGCCGGCCGCGAGGGCGTCGTGCTCGGTGGCCTGCCAGCGGTGCCACCAGGCCGCGAGGCCCATGACGGGGCTCGCGTCGGTGCATCTCCCGCACACGACGACGTCGGCGCCGGCTTCCAGGGCCCGCACGATGCCGGCCATGCCCGTGTAGACGTTGGCCGCCAGGAGGTCGCCGCCGCCACCGCCGCCGTTGCCGTCGTCGCCGCCCATCGACGGCGCGTCAAACTCGACGCCCGGCCGGTCGAGGTGCACGACTCGCCCCAGGGCGCCGCGCCTGACGTGCTCCGTGACGTCGTCGCCGCCGACCCAGGCCACCTTGACGTGGCGGATGCCGAGGCTCCGGAAGTAGGCGTCCGTCTTCTCGGCCAGCCCGCGGGGGTTGAGGGCTCCGCCGTCGTGCACGACCCTGATGCGCTTCGCCGCGACGAGCCGGGCGGCGTCGCCGTCGTGCCAGGCGAGCTGGTCGAGGAAGCCGGGCTCGTAGCCGAGCTCCGGCCGGGTCTGGCGCTCGATGGCCTTCCACGCCATGTTGAACTCGGCGAGGTAGTCGGCCGTGATGGCGTCCACGTTGCCGTACTTGGCGAGCCGGTATATCTGGTCGATGCCATCGTTGATGGCACCGGAGCAGTTGCCGATCCGTATCGGTCGTCGTCGGGGCGTCATGATTTCGTTTGGGGGGGGGGATATGTCTCTCTCATCCCACACGAACCGTGACAATATCCATCACGAGCCGTGATGTGTGATATGTAGTGTCCAGTTCATGACGGAAACACTAATTCAATGTTGAGGCCATTCCCCTCCCCTCCCCTCCCCTCCACTACCCTCCCTCAACCCTCCCTCAACCCTCCCTCAACCCCCCAACCTTGCTGAAGCCGCCGTCACCGCCGCCAACAGAATGGCTGCCGCCTTGACCTTTACATTTAGTTTACTTACACCTCGGCATCGCACATGAGGCACAAGGATCATGGCTGGAGCTGCTACACACTTGCTGCTGGCACATCGGAACCCATCCCGAGTGGGATGAGAACGCCCTGTTTCATACGGAGAGCCTCGCTCCCCGACCCCCGATCCCCTCCCCCTCCCCGGACTTCCCATCCTGATTACATTGCATTGCATTGATTCTTTGCCGCATCGGGTCTGTCTTCAGTCGGACGACCGACACTTGGGTGAGTTCAGACGATAGCCGCGCTTCGGTGAGAAGTCTTTTATCCTCCAAACAGACCAATGCCGAATGTTCGTGGCAGTGAAAACAACGAGACGAGTCCCATGTTCCTCCGTATCACTGCATTTCTTTCTTGACTGCCACACTGCTCAACGTCATCCTCGGTCATCTGACGGCAACGTCTGAGATATGATACCAAACTGAAAACGATGCATCACATTCACCCATCACAGTCATGAAGATCTACTCTACATCTCGGCCTATCGACGTACCCCGGGATCTGAATCTCACCGAACTGCTTCACACCACTGCGACCGAGCTGCCCGAGTCTCAGATCATCGCCGCGGACAGTCTCACGAACCGGAGCATCACTTTCGGGGAACTGCGAGACCGCGCGGGGAGGATCGCAAAGGGCCTGAAGGATGCGCTGAGCCCCCCGGACCAGGCCCGTTGGGCCGTCGCGTTGCCCAACAGCGTGGAGTTCCTCGAGATATTCCACGCCATCCTGTGGACCGGCGGGGTCGTGTGTCCGGTCAACCACGCGCTCAAGGCCTCGGAGATGGGCCATGGGCTTGCCGTATCGAGGCCGCACTTCGTGGTGGCGTACGGGCCGATGACGGCGTCCGTCCGAGCGGCCGTACGCGTGGCGGGCGAGGAGCTCCTCCGCGAGAAGGGCGTGGCATGGGAGCCGCCGCCGATATTGTCCATGGTGAAGCCCGGCCGAGGCACCAAGAGCATCCCGGACGACTTCTTCTCCTCCACGCGGCTTGCCGTCCCCCACTGGACCGACACCTCAGTTCGCCTGGCATCCATACACCTCTCGTCCGGGACGACCGGCAGGCCGAAGGGAGTCGAGCTGACGCATCGCAACTTCGTCTCCAACGTGATGCAGCTCGTCGCCCTGGACCCCGCGCGCCAGATGTTCGGCCCGTCCTCCCGCACCGTCGCCTTCACGCCCTGGGCTCACATCGCCATGACGACGGCGCCCCTGTTCCTCGGGCCGTACACGGGCATGTTCCACCACGCCATGCCCCGGTACAACCTGGACGACTTTGGCCGGCTCGTCGAGTCCACCCGGGCGACCGCCTTCCAGGGCGTGCCCAGCGTGGTCCTGTCCCTCGCCCGCTCGGACGTGACGGAGCGCTTCGACTTCTCCGGGGCGCGCATCATCACCGTCGGCGGCGCGCCGCTCACGGCGGAGCAGCTCGCGAGGCTGCTGGGCCGGGCGCCGTGGCGGCTCGTGCAGGCGTACGGCATGACGGAGGCGGCGGGCTACGTGGCGCACCAGGCGTTCGACGAGGTCGTCCCGGACGGCTGCACCGGCACGCTGCTGCCGGGCATCGAGGCCGCGCTCAAGAGGGAGGGCACGACGGAGGACGCGCCGCCGGGGGGGCCGGGGGAGCTGTGGCTGCGCGGGCCCAACGTGACGCGCGGGTACGCCTTCGACCCGGACGCGAACCGGGCGGCGTTCGGCGCCGAGGGCTGGTACAACACCGGCGACGTGTGCCGCATCGACGAGCGCGGCCGGGTGTTCATCGTCGGCAGGGCCAAGGAGCTGATCAAGTACAAGGGGTTCCAGGTCAGCCCCGGCGAGCTGGAGCGGATCGTCAACTCCCACCCGGACGTCGGGGAGGCGGGCGTCGGGGCCCTCTGGGACGCGGACCAGCTGACAGAGCTGCCTACCGCGTGGGTCGTGTTGAAGAAGGGCGGCGGGGACCAGAAGGAGAGGAGCAAAGTGCCCCAGAAGGAGGAGGAGGAGGAGGAGGAGGAGAGAAGAAAGATCGTCGACAGACTGAGGGCCATCCAGAGGGCCGTGGACGGGCAGGTCAGCGGGTACAAAAAGTTGAGGGGGGGCGTCTGGGCCGTCGACAAGTTGCCGAGGAACGCAACGGGCAAAATTCTCCGGCCAGAGCTGGTCAAGATGACCAAGGGGCCGTGTTCCCTGGCGATGAAGCCAAGGACGTTGACGGCGAAGCTGTGAGAAGCGGTTCAGAAGGGATGGGCCGAGCGAGCATTGTACTTTTTGCAATGGGTGGGTTGGGTGCTACGATGGAACCAGGCCTGTTGAACCATGTCTCGCTCATGCTTTCAGCAATAGCCTATATATATGTATATACCTCTTACGCAAGGAACTGTTGTAGTTGAGTTGATTCACGTTATTTACAAGATACACCACACCTCTGGAGGCCATCATATGAAAGACTTCACGGCCATCCACTTTTGACGGTGGCGTTGATGGGCAGATGTTGACGACTTGCGAAATGATCTAATCTATACAGGCTCGTCATTTATTCTCACAGAATTCTTGAAAGAAGTCGTGAATCTACCTGCCATATACCACCATCCTCACATCAGCCAGCTCAAAAAGGCAAATAAGACACCGGGATGATGAATCAGAAAGGCTTGGAGAATGAGATGTATTTCCATCCACGTTGCATTCATCATGATATATATAGTCGTATAGCCCGTTTGCCTCATCGCGGGACCGGGGGGTCGGGTCCTGGTCTCTGCCCGGAAAGTCGTTACCGGAGCAAAACCACCCGCCCGCCCGCCCGTCCGCCCTTTGTGCCCGATCGCGGCCTTGTTTGTCCTCTCTTTCATCGTGTCGGCGGGGCAACGACGTCGACTCCCGCGCCCGTCCGCTCTTTTCATTACTCTCAAGAAGCATCTCGCTTTGGTTTCGTTCGTTTCTTCTTCTTTTTATATCCCTAGGGAGGTCAACCGCTGAAGATGAAGAATCCCCCCCGCCTCAAAATCTACTTTCTCTCGCGGTCCTGTCTACGGACCTCGTCCTGGAACACATTCCTCCCCGGAGACTCGTCCCGAGGCGGCGGCGGACTCGCCGGCACCTGCTGGATGTCGGCGCTGCTCTTGTGGGCATGCGTCATGCCGCGGGTTTTGGTCTGGGTCTGGGCCTCGACCTGGCCTTTCGTAGGGGTGTAGGGAACGCTCTGTCGTTCCAGCGCGGGGCCGGCGGCGGCGGAGGCGGCAGCGGCAGCGGCGGAGGCATGGCGCCTGCGTCGTCGGATGTACAGCCAGAGCATGACGGCGGCGATGGCGAGGGAGATGAGGATGACGGGCAGCAGGACGGCGAGCAGGTTGGGGCGCGAGCTCGCGGGGTCGGCGTCGACGGTGGCGCGGACGGTGAAGACGGGCCCCGTCCTGTTCATCTCCTCGCCCGTCTCCGGGTCGCTGTAGACGAGGAGGATGGTCATGTTGTTGGCGTCGCGGTCCTCGAGGTCCCTGACGCGCGGGGTCCAGGGCACCCAGCCGTCGCCGCCGACGAGGTTCGTGACGGAGAAGGCGGGCGCGTCGTCGGTGACGCCGTTGTCGACGTCGAAGCCGATGATGACGACGGGGGTGGCGGGGTCTGCGAAGAAGGTCGTGTCCCAGGTGACTTTGTGAGGGGGGGGAGAGTTACGAGATTAGTTTATGGGGTGAAATAAGAGGGATGGATGATAATGAGAGATATGGAGAGAGACAGTGAGGGGGGCAGTGAGAGAGGCAGTGAGAGAGACAGTGAGAGAGAGAGAGAGAGAGAGACAATAAGAGAGACAGGGTGGTGTAAGCTTACTGTAGTACGTCGACTCCACGTGCAGAGTGTTGCCCCGTCCCGGGAAGCAAAAGGGAGCGTCGCTGCCGACCCTGTTGTTGCAGACGGGGAAGACGCCGCCGTAGCCCAGCGTGTTGCTCGCCCGGGGCGGCGGCGGCGCGCCGGTGCTCGTCGTGAGCGCCGCCGAGCCGCCCGCGGTGGCGGTGGCGGTGACGGTGAAGACGGAGCCCGTCAGCGCGTAGGGGGGCGGGCTGATGGTGGTGAGCGCGCCGTTGCTGGTGACGACGGAGGGCGTGATGGTCCTGGCGAGGCCGTTGGAGTCGATGGTGATCCAGTCGTTGACAGGGATGGCGGCCTGCCGGGGGTGGTGAAGGGCGGCGACGGCCTCGGCGGCGGCGGCGGCGGAGGTCGGTGTGGCGGCCAAGAGGAGGACCGTCATCGCCGCCGCCGTCAGGGCCGACACCAGAGTTCGCTGGGCGGCGGGAAACATAGTGTCCTCGACCGGTTTTTTTTTGTTTTTTTTTGCCAGTTGGGGGGGACTATTTTATGCTTCTCAAAAGTTGTCGCACAGACTCTGTTGGCTATCAAGGCATACGAAGGGGGTGGGGGGAGACGACGGGAAGGATTGGTGTTTCTCGTCTGATGTAATGGTCTCTCGTCGTTGTCGCTGTCGCCGATGTCGTCCGTTGTGCTCCTCTAAAAGTCCGCCGTTGGCCCCGGGTTGAGATGATGGGAGGGGATGGATATACAAGTAGGTAGGAGACCTTGTTGAAAGAAGAGCCCCTGGTTGCTGTGACCGAAAGTGAAGACAAGACCAAAGTGAGGATGGACTCGCGGGAATGGGCCGGAGACAGCAGCAAAAAATGATGGACTGATGATGATGGCGGACCACTTTTGCCCCGATACACCCCTATATTACTGCTCCCGTTCTGGGTGCACCCGTTCGTCCTGTCCGTACTTTGCCTGTGCAGATAGGCCTCAGACAACACGCGGGCAGTTGAGACTGGCTGGCAGGGCAGGAAAGAATGAAAGCAGGCGGGAAGAAAGAAGAGGCGACAAGAGAGGGCGGAAGGGCAGAAGGGCAGAAGGGCAGAGGGCAGAGAGAGGCAGTAATAGAAGACGGAGATGGAGACGACAGAAGAAGCGGATGATTGCCGACCGGGGGGGAGGGGGGGTGTGTGGTCTCGGCGTCTCGCAACGCGTCATGCGACGGCGGAATGGAGGGGCATCGGCAGCACGAACCAAGACCCGATTTGCAATGGAGGCTTGGGAGAGGTCGTCGTGATAGGTAAGCTTGTAATGGCTGGCAAGCTGCCAAGCTGGCAAGCTGCCCAGAGACCTCTCTCGCTCTCTCTCTCTCTCTCTCTCTCTCTCTCTCTCTCTCTCTGAAGCTACCTAGGTAGGGTGTTTGGGGGCTTTTTGAGATATACAGTGGGGAGCGAGAATAAGAGAGGGACAGGGGAGAGAGATAGAGCGAGAGAGACTGAGAGACTGAGAGTAGTCCAAAGAATCGAAGGCAGGGAGGGAGATGAAAACCAACACGGGTGGAACAGTGGAATGAATGGCCTTTCTTTCTTGTGCTGCACCGCATCGGCATCCCCCCCCTTGGCGAGGCATCGGGGCCACGGCGGTCCTCGGCACCCAATGAGGAGGATGCTGGGCGTGAGGGCGCATGCTTGGCAAAGAGACCATCGCGGGCGTGGCACGGCAGCGTGGCAAGCGGTTGATGCTGGGCGGAGAACGCCAAGAGGCTTGGGTGATGGGGCGAGGGCATGGCCATGGCACAACACTCACGGAGTTAGTTGTCTGGTTTGGCGGCGCAGAGTGAGACCAATGACCAAGGGCCCTGCCTGTCTGTCGATGCGGCATTGGCATTGCTGGGCGCCTGTCTCACGGCAGTGTGTGTGTGTGTGTGTGTGTGCAAGGTCCCGTACATACGTGTAGATAGTATCCGTAGAGCCATGGTAACTCGACAATCAGTCTCGTCAACTCGTGTCAACTCCTCTGGCCAGTTGCCCAGTGCCCAGTGCCCAGTGTCCAGTGCCCAGTTGACCCGGGATGGGCAACCGGCTCGTTCATTCGTTCGTTCCATCTCTCGTCCAGTCATCGCTGCCATGGTCCAAGGATGATGGGGAAGAGGGTTCTCACACATTGACTTCTAAGTTCTGACAGACCGAAATTCCAGGGGGGGCTGTTTGTCCGTGCTACCCACTTAAATGCAGACAAACTCAGATGCCAGAGAACCGCCCACAGCACCAGCACACACAGCACACACAGCACACACAGGGCCCATACAGGCGTATACTCTACACAGGCACAGGCACAGGCACAGGCACAGACACAGACACAGGCGCACAGGCAGGAAGGCTCTTGGCTGCGCTGAGTCTGTCTGTCTGTCCAAAGGTGAGATCTGCGCGAGCAAATAAATGGGGGGGTTTTCAACATGAGGGAGGGGGGCGATAATTACGACTCGGAGTCGACAGGGGGGGGACAGGGAGGAAGGGGAACATGAGGAAGAAGGAGAAAAAAAAGATGGCCAGGTCCGGCTCGATGCGAGTGTAGAACACGTTCATCGTAACTCATTAATAACTAACAACTCACTCACTCACTCAGCCTCCATCCAGGCCCGGTCCTCCATCTGCCCTTCCGTCCTTCAGGCCTTCGGCCCCTGGAGTCAAAAAGAATAAAAAATAAAATCAGTCAGTCATGGTGTACGGATACGAATACTCTGTACGGGTAGTGTGGTGTCACTAGTGTGGTGTTGCTCGAGGGTAGGTCGATCACAGCTCCGATGTGGTTGGTCAATGGGGAGAAGGAGTCCTCAAGAGCCAAGAGAGAAAAAGACTTCCGCCGAGGCCTTGGCGTTCGGTGAAGACGGCTTGGAAGTTGGGGGGCATTACTGGACAGAAACTTACTTTGTAGGGCATGATGCATCCGTAGAGGGGGGCGGGAGAGAGAGGAGCCCGAGTTTGAGTTGACGGAGGGCTCCGGTTGGGGATAGAATTCAACAAGTAGGAAAGATAAAAAACAAATAAAAAATAACAGAGATTCTCGGTTTGTGCCCGGAACGAAAAAACCCGTCTAGCGTCCGTCATCTTGTCTTGTTCGTCGCGTCTTTTTTTTTTCCCCCTTCCCATGCATGTCACGACAACCTCGGCCTGTTCCCGCTACCGTACCGGTGGTCATCCCATCACTGCAGTCTCTGTCTCTCCCCATAGCTCTGCCCATATCTCTCTCTATCCTTCTCTCTCTCTCTCTCCGGTCTAGACTCTCTAGCATCGACGACCACGAACGACACAACCAACAAAGCTCCGTGGGTCATGGTCTGTTCTGCCCCTCCACCCGATGGCGCTAGGCAAGCTCCCAATTCCCAAAGAGGCACAGAGCATCACCGGCTCGCCTCCGTCTGACACTTCCACGGAGGGGCAAGGAGCAATAGCTCCAAGTGTACGGAGTAGGTGTCCCGTACGAATACAGAGACAGACAGCAAGTCCATGTCCATGTCCATGTCCAAGTGGAGTTCACACTCACTGCTTGCCCTCAATGGTCGACTGACGCTTTTCGCTACCCGTCTCGCGCATCCTTTCTCCCTGCTAGGTAGCTTGCTCCCGACTTCCTTCACCTTGCTCTCCGTTTTCGTTTCGTCTCGTCTCGCCACCGAGCATTGAGTAGTGAGCCCTGTCGTGTGTGCTTCCCATAATTGAAGAAGAAGAAAACGGAATTCTCTCTCTCTCCCAAGGTGAACCCCGATAATCGTTGTCATCATCTGTCCAAATTGTTCAGCCGCCCTCCCCCCCCCCCCCAGCTGTCCTCAACATGAAGGCATTCGGAACTGCCGCCCTCGCGGTAGCAGCTGTCGCCTCGACGGTGGTCCTGGCACAGGAGTGCGCCGACGTGCTCTCCCCGAGCTATACCGCTCCCCAGGTCGCGCCCGGTTGGCAGGCCCAGCTCGTCGCCACCGGCTACAAGAAGCCGCGGACGATCCACGTCGACAGCGAGGGCGCCCTGCTGGTTCTCGACGCCGCCGTGGGCGTCTACCGCGTCACCTTCCAGGACAACGGCGGGACCTGTCTCAAGGTGATGGAGAGCAAGCTGCTGGTCAACAACACTCGTGTAAGCGGCGTCCTTTATGGAGTCTCTCTCCCTCTTTTCTCTCCACTTTCTCTCCTGGACTACATGGACGGCTAACGCGAGACCCAGCTTACGCATGGCATGGCCGTCTCCGAGGACGGCAAGACTCTGTACGCCTCCTCCGTCAGCCAGGTCCTCGCCTGGGCCTACGACGCAAAGGCCGGCTCCGTCAACGCCGAGCCCGCCGTCGTCATCGACAACATGGCCAACAACGACCAGACCACCCGCACGCTCGTCATGTCCAGGGCCTCCCGCGACTGGCTCGTCGTCTCGCGCGGCGTCGACGAGAACTTTGACATGGACGCCCTCGACGCCTCCTCGGGCCACGCCCAGGTCAAGGCCTTCGACCTCGGCGGCAAGGCCCGCGGCGGCGGCGGCGGCGGCGGCGGCGGCGGCGACCCCTACGACTTCAACACGGACGGCCAGCTGCTGGGCTGGGGCATCCGCAACGCCGTCGCCGTCGACGAGGACCCGGCTACCGGCAGCCTCTGGGCCATGGACAACTCCATCGACGACATCACCCGCAACGGCGTCGACGTCCACGACAACAACCCGGGCGAGGAGCTCAACCTGCTCGGCGCCGTCGCCAACGACACGAGGGCCGAGACCGGGCCCGCCAACTACGGCTACCCCCGCTGCTTCGCCGTCTGGGACACCTCCATCCCCCTCAACGACTCGCTCCGCGTCGGCGACCAGTTCTCCATGGAGCAGAACGCCACCATGAACGACACCCGCTGCCACAACGACTACGTCGCCCCGCGCCTGACCTTCCAGTCCCACACCTCGCCCGTCTTTCTCAAGTTTGCCAACGACGGCTCCCGCGCCTTTATGTCGTTCCGCGGAAGCTGTAAGTTTCTTTCTCTTTTTGTTTCTTTCTCTTTTTGTTTCTTTCTCTTTTTGTTTCTTTCTCTTTTTGTTTCTTTCTCTCTCTCTCTCTCTCTCTCTTCACCTATATATAGATGTACAGATACATACAGCCAGACATCTCTCTAACCCAACACAGTCAACCGCCCCGACCCCGTCGGCTACGCCCTCGCCGCCGTCGACTTCTCCGACGGCGAGCCCGTCGCCGGCAGCGACTCCACCGACGCCCTCGAGAACATCATGTACAACAAGGACCTGTCCGCCTGCCCCGGCCAGTGCTTCCGCCCCGTCGGCCTGGCCTGGGACGCCCAGAACCGCCTGTTCATGACGTCCGACTCGACCGGCGAGATCTACGTCCTGCGCCAGGACGACCACGACGACGCCGCGCCCACGCCCACCGAGCCCGGCACCTTTGCCACGCCCACCGCCACGCCCACCGCCAAGCCCAACGCGGCAAGCGGCGTCGCTGCTTCGCTCGGCCTGGGCCTCGTTGCGCTGGCCGCTGCCTGCTTGCTGTCTCTGTGAGAGGAAAAATAGGGGAGTCAAAGCTGCTGGGCGTGCATGATGTTGATGATGGAGAATAAAAAGCTTGTAGATATATATATATATATGTGTACCCTTGAGGGGTGGGACAGACGGGGTTGTGAGACTCCGCCGTGTTGCGTTGTATAGTTTAACGATATATGAATATGACCTGCTGTAGTTATGATCAAACCCCGTCCTGGCGCCGTCAAGTCTTCATTATGTCGATTTCGAGATGGCTGGGCTTGGAGATACCATTGAGATAGTATCCAAGTCCGATCAGTTCATGACGATGGATCAAGGCGAGTTGGTGAGAATCAAGACATTGGCTTTGTAGCATGCCTGAATGCTTGGAGGATGGGGCGTCGATTTCGAGCACGCTGAAAACGGGGATGGAAACTGAAATAAGGCGGGTAAGCAACTGTGGGAGGAAAACAAAGACGAATGGATCAATATAGCAACCAGAGAGCAGAAACAGAGGGACTCACCAACCAAGATCAAAGACCTGAAACTCTGGCTGTTCAAGTATGGTCGTATCTGTCATCGCGTCCTCTTTTGAGTCTGAGGTTTTCAACCTTGTGCTCCTGCATTACCACGGGCTTGAAAGCTCTCTGGCCAGGTCATGAACCAAACCAGAGTCTAAAGATGATGGAGCTCCCTAAAGGTGTTCCTTGAACAAGAGCTGGCGCTTCCTAGTGGGTGAAGAAAGGGCATTCAGGCTAGTTTATGGGACGGAGAAGTTGTTGAACCAGGCCAAAAGATATCGGTTGATTGTTTGAGCGGTGGTAATCGGAACGACGGCGTGGGATGCAGTCAGAGCAACTGCTGTGACGGAAGCGAAGTCGGCCAAGATGGTGGCAAGAACGCAGTGTCTGTGATCTCTGGGTTAGCAATCTCCAAGAAATAATTGCAAAGGCAGCATAAGATCGGAACTGTCCTTGAGAGAGAGAGTCGAAAGGAAAGGACACAAGAGACTGGAAGGAGATAGATCTTGACAAAACACTGGAACTCAAGAAACTAGACTTGTAGTTGTAACTTGTAAATTTGTAATTGAACTCCAAACCTGCTGAGGCAGAAGGAAATAATCTTGGTCAAGGTCAGGCGAAGCCGTTCGAATACCATTATGTCGAGGACCCTGTCGGAAGGATAGAAGCAGAGGCGAGACCACTCACGAAGAGCAAAACTTGCTCTGGAAGACCTAGAACACAACGATTGAAGGTTAGCCGTGTTGTTCTGTTATGTTTGGTGATCATATACCTAATTAGGAAGGGCGAGGGGAGGTAGGGCACAATAAGGACTCAACGCTGGGATGGCTTGACTCCGCTTGAGGACCAATCTCGTGCTGACGGATCTGATGCAGGGAAATTGACTGAATAAAGTAACGAGGAAGATCAGGAAGATCTTGCTGTATGGCCTGCAGAAGGCTATGCTTGGAAACAGAGTTCTTGAATCCTACACACGACAGGGACAAAAACAGTGGACATGAGATGGGACTTGCGAAACTTCAGGATGAGAAGGAGCTCATCTTCAGAGTTTTGCCAGAAGCCAACTTTTTTAGTGACCCAGCAGGCTTCGACCCACGACATGCCAGTGCTTCAGTATATCAGTGCTTTCAGAATATTCGCCAAGTACCTCTTGAATAACTTGACACATCTCAAGAGATAGTTTTCTTCTCCAGACAGATGTCAGAGACGGAAAGCTGTTTTACTTGGCAAGTACCAGAGTAGCAACTACAGTAACACACAGAGCCCTGTTGAGGTATCTGGCTGTGCCCCTGAAATTGCCATCACATAGACGTATCAGACAGCTAAATAGAACCTTGGACTTTCCCGTGTAACCTGAGATGAATAGCCCCTTAGGCGTACTTTCTGCATTTTCTACTAATGGTTTGTCTCTTCTCTCACGAGTTGCAGCCTAATGTATGTCTAGATTGTGGTCGTTGAATGGATGACTGACTGCCAACCTCACCTGCGTCCTCCCAAGGTTGTAAACATCACTTCACCCTCAGCACGCAAACCAGAGCCTCACCGCCCAGCATTTTACTAAAAGAGAAGGAGCACATCAGGCAAGCCTCTTGATGGCTCTTTCCTCCTCAAGTGACTGCAGCCTAGTATCTTCTCACTTCAAAAGACTCTTCTTCTTCTCTTCTCCCCCATCCTCCCACTTCTTCCCTTCCATCACCACAACAGCTTACTTCGCTCCCCATACACACTTCTTCTTTCCACTCTCCATCACTTCCAATTTTCTCTCTCAAGAACAAGCCTCCACAACTCACCTATCCCCAACATGAAGTTCACTGCTGCTTCTCTCGCTGCCATCGTCGCCTTCATCGCGACCGGCTCCGTCACCAACGCAGCCGCCATCAACAACCAGGCTCAGGCTTTGGCTGCCCAGGGCGGCTTCGCTGAGACTTGCAAGGACTTTTCCATCCACAGACGCGAGTTCAGTCACGGCACCTACTTCGACATCGATGCCAAGTGTGCCACCCTCAACGATCGCGAGATCAACACTCGCCTCCAGCTTGGTCTCTGCCTGGTCAACGATGCCGGCGTCATGAAGTGGTCCAAGCGGTAAGACAATGGCCAATCATTTTATTACTTGCCTTGTATGCTAATTCGTATCTTCTTCTTAGTGGCAAGTTCGACAAGTCCTGCGACAGCTGCGCCATCAAGCACGTCAGCAAGAAAGAGGTCAAGATGGGCTGCTGGTGCCATCCTTCTGCCCATGGAACAGTTCGTTACACTGAGATCAACCTCAGTAAGCTAATCCTCCCTTTTCACATTCTCTATCCATGATCTAACCTAAGTTTTCACAGATGACGGCATTCGCAATGAGGGCGGCCACACCTGGTGCGGTGACGAGATCGGCACTGCTTGGTAGATGCTACTCGCCCCAGCATTTCAGCATTTTCTTTCAGATAAGGCTTTGCTTGCAAATAAGGGTATAGGAAGCAATCAGCAATAGGGGTTCCCAGTTGGCATGCATGATACCACTGTTCACGGATACGCTTTGGAGTTTGGACTTTGAAATGCATCCAGGATCCCAGTCACAGAAATAGCTTCAGCCTTTCTTATAAGGTAGTCTGAAACACTTGCCATAGGTATACTCACATGGTATAGAAGATACCTCAGATGTTGCTGCCTTACTTAACACTGTCCTCCCACATGTGATGTGACAAATGCCTTGGTCTGCATTATGAAATTCTTTTAAAAATTACCTATCACTATAGAATAGAAAAGGCTGTTCTATCCCAAATCCTTCTGCTTTAAGGGAACAAAGCAGACCTGAGTAGATGGCCACTATGGTAAGATGCTTGTAACTCTGTTCATTCTCAGGCTTTGTGGGTAATGAGTATTCATCAAAGCAGGAGCTGTCCCTTACACACACGATGCGCCTTCCTTGTACTGGATGGTCTGTTTATTTTTCCACAAGTGAGTTAAAAAATCCTTTTAGCGAGTTCTCCATCTTGAGTTTCACTGAAATCTGCCTGACCTGGAAAACATTCTCTATCCTCCATCCGTCCACCCTATTCCTTCAACCTCCAAACTTCAACCCACAACCTTGTCCTTTCTACATGGGCTACATGCAGGCAACCCCTTCTTGCCCTCTCTGCTGCTTCCCTGGATGCTTAGAGTTATCGTCTCTTCTGTATGTGTGGCCTCTTTTCATCTTCTTCAGCTCTTCTCAAGGACGATTTCTACGTCGCATTTCTCTTCCCTTTCACAAGAATCCGCTTTCATAAGAACCCCCCTTCCATCGCTACCCTCCAGACTGAACCAGAAACTGACTGAGCAAAAGTAGAGGAGATTACAAAAGGGATGAAGCCCTGATCAAAAAAGAGATGGAATCTACCTGCGTTGGATAATGCCTTTTACTATTCCCTTCAAATCATGTATGTCCCTCCCTCCCAGGCGCGTGACGCGTCAACTTTTCACCTGTTTACCTTTGCACCTGTTTACGACAAGCACACCTTTACCTTTTGTTAAACAGCATAGAACAAAAGCAGTTGACCAGCTGCAACAAGCACCTGCGACCGAAGTGTCTTTCTGCTACTGAAACTTGAAGTTCCTATGCTTTTTGGACCTTGTCAGAGCCAGATGACTTGGGACATAACTTGAACCTAGAGAGGGACGCTTTTCTGCTGGCCAGCCATATCAGGGCAAAAATGACATCACACAAAGCAAAGCTGGCCCATCCTGCAGTATTTCGACGAAATCATCATGGCCCTTGCAAGCTGCAAGTCATCTGTCATGCTGCATTCTCAAGATGGTCAGGACGATTCGATCAGCCGGAGAACATGAGTCCCTTCAGCACAGAGTGGCCACTCCCACACTTTCATGGCATGTGTGGTTTTGTCTTTGTCCTGGTGGCCGGCGCCTACAGAGCCTTGAACGTTGATCCTGGGACCCCTTGGATCTGCGTATCAGAGAGGATAACCCAGGCTGGTTGGTTGGCCTTGAACATGAGCTCAAGTAGCAGCATATGGTCTTGGGTGCTGAACAATAGCACAACTTGATGAGTGGAAGTGTTTCTGGGCCCAGCACTTCCCTTGGATGCTTGTATCGAGGAATTGTCCTGCTTTCTGGGTCCAGTGGTGAGCATCAACCCTTGCTGGGAACCAGGATTTTATACTGACAAGTTTACAGTAGGAGGTAGGGCCATTTTGAAGGTTTCTGGGGAGTGGGAGTCCCCCATGTTGTACGCCAACTCGGCTACAGGGTTGGACATGACTCCTGTAGCTAGAAGCTCTGCTGGCTGCTG
>PJEX01000112.1:47660-83220 GCA_005350895.1 Colletotrichum tanaceti
CCCCCCCCCCCCCCCCCCCTCTACTTCGCGGACTCATTTCGGCCTGCAAAGAGTGGTCCGTCCGCCCTCCGACAATCGCCAAGTACACCGAGGATGACGGGGCCAGAGAGTCAAGAAGGGCGAGCTTGTGGATGGTGTCGAAGGTAATCAAGGCGTGGAATCAAATCTCTCAGGAGTCAGGAGGACAGTGGTGCTCTGGTAAGTCGATAAGCTCTTCTCACTGGGGATTTCGCTTTGGGCTACTCTGTTCCTGTTCCAGGCCTTTGGAACATGGCTGACCACTTCTCATCTTCACTCAGCTATGGATGGATGTATCATGACCACGATAGAGCAACATGGCAGAGCCGAGGCACCGACCCGGGCCGATGCCTCGAACCAAACCGAGATGTGGAGCACGGAAATACGGAAACGGGGATTGGGAACATGGAAATAGGTGGCCTTCGTCGAAATTGGACTGTCGACAGGCATTTCAATGGGTCACGGGTCACGGGTGTTGGAGGAGCGGCAGGGACACGGCGAGATCGTGGCAAAAGTCACGGTATTGAAGACAAATGAGATTTTATTCAAAGAGCCAAATGGCCCAGGCCTCACTGAGGAGGGAGAAGTTTTGGTATCTGCGACGTAAAGAAAAGGTCGTTTCATCGTACTTCTCGACCAGGCGTGTGCGGCCGAGGGGGGGGGGGGGTATTTTCCGTGGTATCGTTTCGGGTTTTCATCATTTTTTTTTTGGTCTTCGTTTCGTTTCATGTCGTTTCATTTTTCATGTAGTTCTTGTCGTTTCTTTCGTTTGTTTGTTCAAGTTAAATAAGGCCGCTCCGTGTCTTTTGGGCGGCCAGCCAGGCGCGGGGACTTGCTCGACGTGTAGTGTGTGTGATATTACGCTCAAGCACACCCCGACGCTCATAAGGGCTTTGTAAATGGGGATTGTGTCGGAGATCGTTTCTGGGGGGGGGGCTTCGATCCAACACGGATATCTGATGTCTCGTGCCGGCGGTTTGGAAAAGTTCAACAAACCGCCATCGAGGCTATTTGGTCCGGATGTTCTGCAGGTGCATGTGCAGACTGGCGAAGCTGATGGGCAGCTCGATGAGCGAGCTCCTCATGCTTGGGGTGTTGCACGAGGCCGGGACCTCGACGACAAGCGCCTCGAAGCCGGATCGGGCGCCTGTGGAAGTAGTGCGTTAGCCCTCAGTGATCATTTGGTATGGGTATCGGGGTGAAGGAGGGGGGCCAGGGGTGACATACCCATGCCGTGCAAGCTGGGCGCCTCAAGCCTCGTGACCTCGTCCTTCAGGTCCGCGACGTACGAGCTCTCTGGTTGAGCTGCCAGAGACGTCAGAATACTGAACAAATATTTGTGAAAGATGGCGAGGAAGCGCGACTCACTCTCAGCAACGTCGGTCCTGTTGTCAAAGTCGACGGACCAAGTGCTCTCCGGGGCCGACGCAATGTCGGCGGGACAGCCGGCGGCAGCAGCACCGTGCGACCCGGCCGAGACGCCGAGAAGCAGTGCCAGCAGCACCGACAGCAGCCCCATCAGCCTCTGCCACGAAGGCGAGGCCTGGGCCATGGTTGCTGGGTTGGGTATGGGGGGAGGGGTGGTTGATCGAGGGGTGCCTCGAAAGAGGATGGGTTCCAAGGGGAGAAGGTTTCCCAATAGTCTGAGGACACGGACACGTCTTTAATAGACGGTGTCGTCGTCGTCGAGCACCCGGCCAACGGCGGGCATGTCGATCGAGAGCCGGGGGGGGGGGTCGTGAAAGAAGCGGTGGGCGTGGTCACTCGGCCAGCCACTCGGTTTTTTTTTTTCGTTGCATGTCACGGATACCTATTGTCTTCACGATCATCGTCTCTCTCTCCCCCACCCCTGCGAAAACATCATCGGCGTACATGTCTGTTTCGTTGAAGACCGGTCGAGATGGGGCTAGCGTACGGATATCTGAGCTGGCCATGCGTCTATGGGGTCAGAGTCGCGGAGCTTCTGGCGGTAAAGGGCTCTCGCGCGGTTCGTCCAAAGACCGGTTTGGGAGCTGGGCGCCATGGGTTTGCTTGTTGAGGATCCGCCGCGAGCATCTTTACGACGAACCGGATCTCGTCGTCGACGATACGTCCCTGGTCAGTGGTCACGGAGTTGGGGAACTGATTGGACCGCGTCGCCGTCGACGGGGCTGGGTGCGATTCTCATTCGGACAGGGGGGGAAGCAAGACCACACCGCAAGACTGCGAGCGGAACAACCCCACCGTCGGAAGGATTATTGGACCAGGGTCTGCTCAGGGTATCTTGGAGGCCGGTCCTGTAACCTGTTCCGAGTTTGTGCCCAACCCTTCTTCTTCAACCATGATCACGGCTCCGCTTGTCCGGGTCTCCGGCTCGACAGTTGTGGACCGTTGGCCGGAGACGGACCCGGATGCCCGGCCGAGTTGGAGAGGAGGGGGAGGGGGAGGACGGACAAGACGCTCGGCCTCGGATCCTGAGGCGAAAGGATTCGGGCCAAGACGCCAGACTCGGCCATGAGAGATTGCGGGCGGATAATCAGATCATCTGATAAGATGCCAATGTCCAATCACATCCACCGCCCAGATGTTTGTCAATCAATCCGGGCATGGCATCCTTGTCCTCCACGTCGGCTTCGCGGATCATGGTTTTTGGAGACTTTGCGTAAACATGGCTCTTTGGCAGTTCGAGGAACCCGTCTTTGGTTGTTATTGTGCGTTATCTCCATGCAAAGGAAGTTGAGAAGAGACAGTCATGAGCCAAGAGGTCGAACTGGCTGCTTCTTCGTTGCTGCCCTTGGGCCGTCGACCTCATCAATTGCAAGTCACTGCTCAGTTTGTAATCTCCAAGGCCTTCTTCCCCGCTCACTCCTGCGCCGATACAGCCTGGGCAACTCGGCGTTCTCGTCCTCCATCTCATGATTCGCCCGTCGGCTGAAGGCACTTGGCCAAGACGCCCATCGGCTGTAAGTCATCGGTCCAGTAGGACGGTCGCCGGAGGGGCTTGCGTATGCAACCAGTGTGGTATTTAATGGTGACTCTCTGCTCTACCCTTGCTCAGAACTAGTCATCCTCGCCTCTTCTTCTGCTCACCTACCCACACACTACAGAGTACTACATTCGACAAAGATCGGAAATAGCTTTTTTTACCGGTTCAACTCCACAACAACCAAGATGAAGTTCGCTACTGTCGTCGTAACGTTGGCCTCGACGGCCGCCGCCATGGAGTGGCTCCCCATCGTCCCCCTCCACGCCCGACAGGAGACCCCCGGCCCCAAGTTTGAGTGTCACGAAGATTGCGGTAACTATGCATCCCCAAGCCCTCAAAGGGAACGTGGAAAAGGACTCGATTGCTGATGTCAAAACAGGCTATGCTGTCCTCGGCGCCGAGTTGGAGGGCTTCTGCGACAACTCGACGTGGGTCGGGCTTTTCGACGGATGCCTGGACTGCGCCCTCGAGTTCGACATCTGGAAGCACTACGGCACCAGTGTGGCCGAGGCCGGCGAGGAATGCAACCTGGACACCACGCCTGTCGCCGCGGCCAACGAAACGGCGAGCGCAACCCCTACAGCCGAGTCGACTGCCGGGCCGACTGCCGACTCGACATCCACAACTACCCCGACTGTCTCGGGAGAGGTGAGAAATCATAACGGGGGAAGGGTGGGGGGCACTGGGACTCCGTTGATACTGACATTCGTTGCAGTCGGCTACTCCCACCACCGAAACCAGCGGTGCCGGTTTCAACCAGCCTGCGACTCTCGTCGTCGCCTTGGCCGCTGTGTTGGCCGCCACCCAGCTCATGTAACATGGACCCAGAGCCGTAGAACTGAAGACATTGTGTTGGTAACGGAGAATATGGAGCAGAAGCACGAAATACAACTTTTCAAATGAAGTGTCCATGACAGGTATAAGACAAAGAGTAGTCAAGTACTCATGTCGTTCCAGGGTGTTCCATTGAAATCCAAAAAATGTTAATTAGCATTCATCTGCTCGCTTGATGGTCAGAAGAAGACACCCGTCGCCAGGAGCATACACATTCCACCAGCCACGAAACTGTTAGCTGAGGACTAGAAACAGGACTAAAACATAGACTCAATGGAATCAACGACAAATGCTATCTGCCAGAAGCTGGGCAAACAATGACGAAATGCGGCAGAAAGCCCGCCCCTGGCGACGCCGACATTGACACTACCAGCCATGGAACGTATAACAATACCATACGCATTCGACTGAAGTATTTCTTAGTCTCACAGCATCAAAAGAGATAGAAACGACGATTGCTCTCATTGATATCCGTAGTGTTACACAAAAGCAAACGCCCAAAGTAATGTACCAGCCAGCTACCCCAAGCGGCATTTGTATGTATACACAGAAAGCTCCACGGGGAAGCAGTAAGAATGAGAAGAAAACGATCATCGTCCATCACACAGAATCTTCCTTCCAAGCACGCTCCCGATGAAGCTGATTTGGCCGGGCCAAATGATCCCACGTCAAAAAAGAGGCCCTCAAGTGAGGGCTTTTCCACCCTTCAAAGACGCTTAGGCATAGGTGGGCTTGGCCTCGGGGGCCTCAGTGGGGGCGGCACCAGGAGGAGCGCCTGAAGGGCGCTGGCCGCCGAAGCCAGGGAAGCCGCCGCCGAAGCCGCCGGAGGGCTTGGCGGCGCCGGGGACCCGGGTAGGGCGGACGCCCGTGGGGAGAGCACCAGTGCCGTGGTTCTTGCCCTTACCCTTTCCCCTGCCCTTTCCCTTGCCCTTGCCCTTGCCCTTGCCCTCGCCGGTAGGACGAGCACCGTCGGGCTGGGTGCCGGTGGGGAAGGGGGTCTCGGTGGCCTGGGCACCGAAGCCGGCGCCAGCGGCCTCACCACGCGTGCGGGTCAGGAAACCGGAGTGGCCACCGAAGCCGGGGAAGGCGCCACCGAAGCCGCCAGAGGGCTTAGCAGCACCGGGAACCTGGGTAGGACGAGGGCCCTTGGGGCCGAAGGGGAAACCGGAGGGGCGCTCGCCGTTGCCGAAGCCGGGGAACCCGCCGCCGAAGCCACCGGAGGGCTTAGCGGCGCCGGGGACATGGTTGGGGCGTTCGCCGATAGGGAAGCCGGTGGGGAAGCTGGCGGGGACGCCCGCGGGGCGCTCGGCCCTTTCGTCATGGGCGAAAGCACCGGCCGAGAAGGCGGCAAGAACGGTAGCGGCGATGACGTTGACCTTCATCTTGACGCAGGTAAAGGGGAACGACTTGAGAGGGACTTTGGTTTTGGGGGGAGTTGGAAAAAGGTTGAAGAAAGGAGTGTGTGGTACGAAAGAGAAAAGGCTCGGTGTCAAGAACGGAACAGAAGACTAGCTTCAGTGTTTGAATGAAAGTGATGGGTGGACGGGATGGAAATGGGGAAGAAGAAGGCCGGGTCTTGGAAGGAGAAAGGCAAGCAACTTATATCATTATGGCCGTGGCAGCAACGGGCCTTGGCCCTTACAGGCCTCGCACCTCGCTCATGGCCAGCCTGGATGGCGTGAACCGGGGGGGAGGAACAATGGCGGAGACATGATGAACCGTTG
Organism: Colletotrichum tanaceti; assembly: GCA_005350895.1. Classification (NCBI taxonomy): domain Eukaryota; kingdom Fungi; phylum Ascomycota; class Sordariomycetes; order Glomerellales; family Glomerellaceae; genus Colletotrichum; species Colletotrichum tanaceti. The sequence continues at coordinate 53,202 of PJEX01000112.1, forward strand.
CGCCATCGGACGAGACCAGATCGACATAAGGACATGGGGGTGTTGACGCGGTACAGCGGGATGTGGGCGTCGAGCATCGCAAGAACCATGTTTGGCCCCCCAGAGGCGTTGCCACCAACCGGTAGTTGTCTGCGGTTCAGGCCAAGGACGGGCCGGACTGGAGGGCGGATCTTGTTGGTTTCGATCAAGACAGAACAGTCGTGAGGGGTATTGGTGTCAAATTGATGTCAGTTTCCCTGACCGGTGGGTTCCCAGGTGGCCGAGGGGGAGGCAATCATTACTCAACAACTTATCCGTACAAGTCAACAGTGCTCAGAGAGTTGGGAGAGTTCTAGGCCCAGCCAAAGAACGACAGATCGTCTCCGGGGGTTCAGTCAGGTTTGACTGCGGTCCACACGTGTAAGTGGCCCCCCCTCTGTTAGACTGTTTCGAGGGAAACGGAGTCGGGGAATCTCCACCGCTCCCTTATTTTCCGACCATCGGGCGTTTGCTTTAAACGAGAAACGTCGTCCGTCCTCGTTTCACCTTGACATTTCAGGTCCAGGGGGGGAAGGGGAGCGGCGGCACCGTCGTTACTAGTGAGGGAGATTTGCACTCGTCTTGTCACACCTGTCTAGGTTGTTCACGCCATGTCCACGTTTGGTTCCATCGCTGTTGGGGACGGACCATGTCTTAATACTTGCGGATACTCGTCATCGGATGGCAGCAGCACGTCGCGCTTAAATGAGGCGCAGGGGGCATGCCTGCTGCACCATGGCCAGCCTTGACAAACATCCGGCAGCGGCAGTGTGGAGGGCGCCGCCGCGATGGGAGCAGAAGAATCAGCACATCATCACACATGTCGGCTTCGGGGAAAGCATATCCGCCAAGCTAACGAATTGCTTTGCCCTTCTACTCCTTTGTGAGACGGTGAAAGCAGGGCAGCGAATCACTCTCAGGGATTACATTCTTTTTTCTGTCTCTTGTTAGAGGTCATGTTATGAAATACACAGTAGCCCAACAGTAGCCAAATAACAAACCTAACTTGTTGATCCGCATCGTCCCGGATCAGCGGCTTCGGAGACCTGCAGGCGCCGAAACCCCAATGGGTCCGCGTCATCATAGCAGCAACTTCAATCTCCGGGGAAAGATGTAATAGGAAACACGGCGAGTGAGCCTGAATTTCGTTGAATATTTTGCGACTCTTCACGGCCCATCGAGCAGCTGGCTAATAACTAACAAATGAAAGTTGAAACCCGCCACGGTCCTATTACCTTGCAACCGGGAGGAAGACGCTCCATAATGGGACATAACAACCAGATTTGGCCCACCACCGCAGCTCTGCTCTAATTCTTAACACCAGACATATATCTCACCTGTCCTGCGTTCTACCACTTCCAGCACTGCCGGCGGATCTCTGGCTATTGCCCTTGTCAACGGTCGTCGGGAGCATCTGGCAGGGTCGACACCAAGTAATTACCACGTTGATCCGTGCCTCACAAGACAACAGTCCATTGTAATATGTACGGACCATACCGTAATACTTCCCCCTCTCGCATCTTATCCCGACGGCCGTTTGATGGATGATTCCCCAGCCGGGGCTCTCTCCTCTCGCCTTTTCTTTTTACAGCTCTGCACACAACACCCTATGCATGCGCCGATCATAGCGGCGGCGAGGAGAGGTATTCCAATGCAGATGAAGAGATAAACGCTCTGGTTTATCTGTAACCCGTCGTTCTGCGCCTTGGGCGATTCGTATACGCCATCGGGAATCGCCTCATAGCAAAGAAAAGAGCCAGCCATGTACTTGGACATTCGCTGCGCCAATTAGCCTACTTATCACAATGGTGACAAAGTATGAATGCACACTCAACAGCGAAGCCACGCCGCATGACCGATGCAAGCTTCGCATACCCCATGTTTATATCCACATTTGCATGATCGAAGGTGCTGTCATTCGTTTGGATAAAAGCCCGTTTGTTCTAGCTACTGGAAAGAAGATACTTCCATTGCAACAAGTCTAAAGCATGCACTGTCACCGCCTTTCCGTCTCCGCTATAGCCTATGCCTCGGTATAAGCACGTTCAACAGCCACCATGTCCAACAAGAGTTCGTCGGCAGACCTGTATTCACCCAGCCAGCACTTCCAGGCTATTTCAGAGCAGATGGGCAAGTCGCTTGGAAATGTTTTGGCTCTAAACCTGCTTTGAACTTTTTTGTGCCATCCATCTTCCCCATTCACAATATCAGGGTAAACAGGATGGCCCATGATAATATGGTAAATCGTACATCCCAGCGCGAAAAGCTCCGTCCTGACGTCCCCGTTGAACTCGTCCTCCCGGGGGCAGAAGAACCGGGTGGACTCGCTGCTGCAGCCGTCGAGTAGTATCGTCCCTGACCCGTCCGGCGATAGCTGCTGCCCTTGAAAGTCGGCTAGCTTGACGTGAAATTCGCAGTCGAGTAGTAGGTTTGTTGGGTTGATATCGCAGTGGAGGACCCCTTTCGTGTGAACCCAGGCTACCGCCTCGACAGCTTCGCGACACCAAGACAGTCGTCGTTGCATCGGGGGCGGGTTCGCAGATTCGAGATGCTGGGCCACAGATCCGTTCACAGCGCGCTCTAGGTAGAGGCCCGTTTCGGAAAAACCTTTCAGTTGGATGATGCGCTCGTGTGGTCCAACGACCTCGAGTAGTTGTATTTCCGTATCCAGTCGGCTGAGAGTCAACTCGTCACCTGCTCTAAGGGGATACTTGAATACAGTGTAGTCGTCGACTTCTCCAATGAACGCGCTACCTCCGGCAGCAATGATTTTTTTCACCCCAGGTGGGCAGTACCGCTCAATGACGATGACTTCCCTCTCTTCTGCCATATTGCGTACAACAAAGAAGAAGGAAAAAGTACACGATGGGCAATGCAGAGGTCGGAATAGGTAATTATGAGAGAGTCAGATCTGGTCTGTGCGCGTAAAGTCTGGGCGTGTCTCGAAAATACTGCGTATGTACTGCATACAAACGACGTTAGCACGGGGGATAAGCATCTGATGGAACTATATAAGGAGGACGTAGGTGAGCTGACTATCGGGGGGGGGGAGGAGACATGACCCGACTAGGTGAATTGAGAGGACGTAGGTGAGCTGACTAGAGACATGACCCGACTAGGTGAATTGACTTGTCAAATGTGGCGAATGTATATGGAAATAATGTCGGATTATCGAGGGTAACAGTGATAGGGCAATTATGTGTGTATTGAGATGTGTGTGTGTAACTATCACTATTCGTGCCCTGCTGCCAGCCCCTGACTAGGCCCATAAGAACCCGATTCCTGGGTGCCAAAGGCCACCACCGGAGCCCACTGCAGCACTGCTATTTACCCCCCACAAACGGTTCAAGTTGAAGCTCAGCAACAGGACAAACATGCAAGAAGCTTCCAATACGGGCTACCTCCCAAGGGAAATAAACAAGCCATGTGGGAGTTGGTCCAATCCCCTAGACATACATCCGTATGTATCAGCAGCGTATCACTACACCGTCGAATACGCTGCTGGCCTGATGAGAACCCGTCCATCAGAACGGACCCCTGAGAACGTCGAGGACTTGCTTGGCGATCCACGAGTGTGCCTGGGTTGTGGGACTGCGAATACGTCAGATGCCCGGTCGAAGAATGGCAACAAGCCAGTGATACATCGTACGACCGAGAACGTCAGAGAAAAGCATGGTGAGGGAGCGGAACGCACTGATACTCGTCCCAGTAAACCCTCCTCTCGGCCTGTTCGCAGACCGTCACATTCGGTGTCTCGCCATATGCCCCCTCCAGACAGCTCCCGTACTTGCCTAGAGGGTCGAATCCGTACGCCAAAGGTGCAGCGTAGTACTCGAAATCCTCAAAGAGCGGCCGGAGATCAACATGGACCGCCAGCCTCTGGGAGCGGCCAAGCAGGTCTCCCAGGAGGGCCGTGTAGCTCTGCAGGGTCTGCTTCGTCGGGGTGTCCACGTAGAAGCCGTAGGGGAGCCTCGACAGATCCGGAGGTGAGATGGCGAGGACCTGGGAGCCGGGATGCGCATCTCGCAGCCGCGTCACCGCCTGGCGCATGACCTCGTACGTCTGCGAAGCGCTGATGTTGGGGTTGAACAGGATGTCGTTGGCCCCGGCGAACACGACGAACAAGGGCGCGGCCAGGGCTGCCGAGTCCAGGGCCGTGAAGGCCCCGCCCCGAGGAGTGGTCTTGTCCAGAAAGGCGGCGAGCTGATCGGCCACCGAAGGCACCGCAATCGTCCCGCCCGGCCCGGTGTAGCCTTGCACCAACGCGTTGGACGTGGTGGCGCCTCCCACCGCGTAGTCGTAGAGCGGGATCGACAGGTTGGCGGCGACGTACTCGGGCCAGACGGGGCCGTTGGAAAAGCGGCCGGCATAGCTGAGGTTTCGAATCAGTCGACCCAAAGCAACGACTTCACGATCGGATCGGGAGAAGGTGGTTTTATGGGCTCACTATTTGTCGGAAGGCCACGCATTGTTCGAGACCCGTGCTGATCCGTTGCCTTTGTGCTTGCGATCAGTTTCTCGCCCTTTTGCGGTCAAAGACTCGGAAAAAACCCTGGACGCTCACCGTTGTCGCTGAAAGAATCACCAAACACGACAATGCTGGAGAACGGGTCCGCGGCGGCGTGTACCGTTGCAAGGAGGCCAGACAAGAACAATACTCGAGAGGTGCGAGCCATTGCTGGAGGGTTATTGAATGGAGGATCTATGATCTATCTGACTGGGAATCTTGGCTATACTGTGAGGTATTCATAAACGAGGGGGGAGGCGGCCACAGGCCCACAGTCTTGCGCGCTTTTAAACCGGAGTAAGCAGGCTGCAGGTAGATTTCAAGCGTCGATTGGAAATGCTTCTCGGTCTTGGCCTTGGAGGGGCAAAGCCCTGCGGCTCGTCTGCATTCCGGATAATGGACAGCCGGCCGGCCATTGGGCGTGTCACGCCGTGAGCCATAAGATTACAAGTGCCAGCGTCGCATCAAGGGCGGCGCTATTCCACTGGCGCATATTCCCGACCAGAAGACTGCATTCTCTGGTAGCACGCAACCTAGAGACACAAACACAACACACCTTTCGTGCCTCCTGGGCCAAACCCGGCGCCATGGTTCGAGTGTCGGAGTGATAAACAAAGTGTTGATTGCGTGAGATGCCATGCCGTATGTCCGTCCGGGTTGAATGGAACCCGCCATCCCCAACAAACCGGACATACGCCCGGTAATAACACTCGCATGTAACCCCCCTGCTGGTGTCGCGGGATTAATCCGTACAGGACTGGGACAGCACTGGATCCCCGGCACCATGGGCCCGCTCCGTCTCCGGCTTGTGGGTGTTCGGACCGTCACCGGGCCCGCAGATGCTCATTTCGGTCCCCAAATATCCCCCACCACGTAGCGAGAGTAGCCCTACCTTTCTACGCACACGTAATCGCAGGTCATAATTTGCAAAACGGAGTGAGTGCTCAACACAAGTTGGATAGAACACTTCGCCCTGATGGTCTAGCGGTATGATTCTCCCTTAGGGTGGCTAATAGCTTCACTACATGAATGGGAGAGGTCCCAGGTTCGATCCCTGGTTAGGGCCCAACTCTTTTTGGCATTTTGTCCTTTGTGAATGAAGTCTTCAAGTGAACTGAACTGACCTTCGTTCGTGGTGGTGTTTTGTTCCGGCCTGGATAGATAGAGGCTGTGTGCACAGCCTCTTGTGGCTGGAGTGGCTGGCACTCGATTAGCTCAGCTTAGTAAGCACACTTGGACAGCTTAGTCACCGAGCCAGCTCTAGCAAGCCTTGCTTTACATACCCTAATCAATAAGAGTCCTTCGCATCCCTACGCTCCCAGCATGTAGGGGCTGTTTAATGGTTAATTAGCTATTCAGCGCGCCTGGGACGAGTGGGGGGGCGAAAAAGTGAGTTTACCATCATCCGTAAAAATCTGTCCGTGGCCACGTCTCGGTTGCCAACCTTGATAGTGTGCCCGCAAAGGAACGGCATGGGCACGCCACATACTTATCAACCAACGAAGGGATGCCGGGTGGCCGATTCATGTGAGGATTGGTCAGAAAAGCAGGGCAAACCGTTGCCTCGGGTTGCCTCAGTTCGAGGCGAGTTGGTTCGAGGGACGTCGGGGAAGATGGGGGAAGATCAAGACGCGATGATGCGGGTGGTTTAGAATAACTCCGGAGACACATCTATCTACTGATACTCAACCGGGATGACGAAAAACGGACCGCCGTTTCTCAATGTCCTCCGTGCGAGACTTATTATCCGCCTGGCTCGTGCAACTGCAAGGTTCGAATTCCGTGGGGTGGTGAACGCAAGTTGGAAATAACAATATGGCCGCGCTGCTTCGTAGTCGTAATCAGTGTTAGTTGACTGGGCCTGTTAAACAAGTCCAAAGACAGGATTCCCAACTACAGTTCAGTCAAGGCCCCGCTAGTTGTTGTAGTCTGACGGCTACCCGTTGCTTGACCACTTTTGTGGCAGCTGTCAAAGCTTTTCAAAGCTTGGCACCAGTGCTTGCGGGCTTCGGTCCTGGGCTTCGGTCCCGGGCTTCGGTCCCGGGCTCCGGGGCGCCGGGATATGTCTCCCTTGAGCAATTATCACCAACGACACCACACCAAGGGACTCTTGTGTCAGACAGCTCCCTTTGAAGTGAGATCTGGACAAGGGTTAGAGAAGAACAAGACTTACATGAGCGTCTGATCCTAACCATCCATCAAGCCTTTCGTGGCATCGGATTGGCCGGGTCGCATTTGCCCCTCCCGAAACGTATTCTTAATTTCTTATGCGGCCTAATCTCTAATCTCGAATCTCTCTCTGCTTAGCGTATGCGCTCAAAGTCCCAGTTGCGGTCATGGCGGTGATCTGCGTCGTCTGTTTCTCTCTCTCTCTCTCTCTCTCTCTTAGAGTGGGTGACTGGTCTTAGTCTAGGCGGCCGTTGCTCCGTCTCATCTTCGATTCCTCCCTATGTCCGCTCTCTGAAACGAGCACCGCTGAAGACTTGAACGTCACGTAGCGTGCGTGGGCCCGGCGAGCGGAGTTAGGCAAGAATTTTCCGGTGGTGACTGCTCAAGTTGATCCGTAAATTACTGCCTTCAAGACCTCGCTTCCTGAGACGAGTCAGACGACTACTCTTCCGCGTCGCCACTCCGTAGGCCTCCTCGCACTCCTTACGGCATCGGATTGGAGAAAAACGCGCCGTCAAGGGTCCCTCGAGCGCTGGTCAGACAGGCCAACTTCCAGCCCGGCTTATCCCCACATTCGACTCCTTCCAGATGGCCCGACTGGGCGCCGCCAAGGTGAAGACGGGGTGCATTACGTGCAAGTAAGTGACCCCCCCCCCCAAACAGTCTATCATAGACACAGACTATGCATGACTGGGCGGATGTTTGTCTCTGCTCTCTCTCCTCTGCCGGGTCACTCATATCAGCCCCAGGATCCGTCGGGTCAAGTGTGACGAGGCGCGTCCGGCCTGCAACCGGTGTGTCAGCACGGGGAGGAAGTGCGACGGCTACGTGACGCCGCCGACGGGGGCGTACTCGTGGGGCCAGCTGCTCGGCGCGCGCCCGCCACCGACGGAGGCGGCGCCGGATGCCGAACTACGGCAGCTCGCCTTCTTCCGGCGCACCGTGGCGCCCGCGCTGTCCGGGGTCCTCGACAGCTACTTCTGGACGCATCTCGTGCCCCAGTTCGCCCGCCAGCAGCCGGCGGCGAGACACGCGATGCTGGCCATCAGCTCGCTCTACGAGACGTTCCGGGAGGACCCGCTGGACCGGTCGGCCGAGAAGAACGCCTTCGCCGTCACCCACTACAACGAGGCCATCAAGCACCTGAGGACGACGACGAACCAGGAGGCCGTGCTCTTCGTGTGCCTCCTCTTTGTGTGCATCGAGATGCTCCGCAGCAGGTGCCAGACCGCCATCGAGCACTGCCGGCACGGCATCCACATCCTCAACGACGTCGAGGCCAAGTCCAGCATCACCAGGGACTACCTGGAACCGGCCTTTTGCCGGCTCGGCATCTTCCCCTACTTCTTCGGCGTCCGCCCGGAGACCTTCCCGGCCGTGGCGTCGCCGTGCCGCGTGCCGACGCCGCCGTTCCACAGCCTGTTGGAGGTGCAGGAGGCGCTGGACCCGTTGCTCGTGCGGACCATCCGCTTCATCCGGGCGGCGGACGAGTACCGGCTCGGCGACGAGACGTGTCCGCGGCCGGACGCGGCGACGATGCAGGAGCGGGAGGAGATTGACGGGCTTCTCGACGCCTGGCGGGACGAGCTGCGGGCGTTCAAGGAGCGCAAGAAGAAAAGGACGACGACGACGCAGGAGTGCAAGCCGGCCGTGGACGCCACCGCGCGCCAGGAGCTCGTCGAGCGGCTGCTCGAGTCCAAGTGGCTCGTCGGCAAGATCTGGATCGACACGTGCTTCTCCCGCGGCGAGGCCGTCTACGACCTGCACATGGACAGGTTCCGCGGCATCATCGAGCTCGCGAAAGAGTCCGAGGCGGGCCTGCGGGCCGTGTGGGCCGAGCAGCCGCGGGCCAAGTTCACCTTTGAGATGGGCTTCGTGCCGCTGCTGGCGTTCGTGCTCGTCAAGTGCCGCTCGCTGAGCCTGCGGACGACGGCCATGGGCCTCTTGAAGGCGCTCGCCCACGAGAAGGAGAGCTGCTGGGACCTGGGGACCGTCACGACGCTCGTCTCGCAGGTCATCGGCTTCGAGCACGGCCTGCGGCTCGGGCCGGACGACGACATGGCCGACGTGGTCGACGACGGGACGATGCCGCCCGAGGAGCGGCGCATCAAGGACTCGGCGCTGCAGGACGACAGCCACGTCGTACCCGGCACCGACGGCACGGGCACCCTCTGGAGAAAGGTTGCGCTCCTGTTGAGAGAACCAGAGGGGCCCGTCACGGTCCAGGAGGAGTGGGTTTCCATGCCCTTGAGGCACAAGGGCATGAAGAGCATTCCTTAGGAAGTTGCCCGCAGCTCCTTTCCGCCCTTCTCATCCTTCTTGAGGGTCTCGTCATCAGTGTCCAGGAGTCTGCCTTGTGAGAAAGGGGGGAAAGAAAAGAAAAGAAAAGAAAAGAGATAAAGGAAGACCATAGCTCCCCATGTACGTACGGATATAGAGAAACTAAATTACGCCACACGCGTACACACACAACACACACAACACACACAACACACACGCCCATGCGAGATGTCGTGCTGACGCCGTCAACAGGGGGGGTTATTCTCCCATTCCACACGTTGCTGTATCCGTATTATGTATCGAAACTAGCGCTGTACCTGTCCCTGGGGATGATCACCGTCCGCATCGTCTACCGCCTCGTCGAGTTCTCGTCCGGCCACGGCCTCCAAAACGCCCTCGTCACCCACGAGGCGTACTTTTACGCCCTGGAAGCCCTGCCGATGCTCCTCACCGTCGCCGTCTTCAACGTCGTGCACCCCGCGGCCTTCATGGACGGCCCGGGCTCGGACATGCCCGGGCTCGTCTCGACGATCAGGGGCCATTTCGCCAGGAAGAGAGGGAGGATCCCGTTGAAGGAGAAGGTGGAGGAGCGGGAGCTTACAAGTCACTAGAAGGGGGTTCCTGAGTCCCTGAACAGTCTGCGATGGGGGATGTGAGCCCGACGGCTTGGGAGTCGGGGATGGGTTCTGCTCTTCGCATGTACTTTCTGCGGGATCACATTGGATATTCTAGACACATTTATGGCTTGCTACATGTTCTGTGTTATTATTATATTTTCTAGACCTTGTTAGATAGCACGTTTGTTTACTACATGAGAGGAACACGACGTGCAGGTGGCGCAGCATCGATGACCGCAGCCACATATCTCATCTTTGTGTCAGTTCGGCCTCCTACGTTACACTAAATACATCAGTAATACCTTGGCAGCTTCATTCCCCCCTACTTTCCAAGTTTCTTCCTGAAAACAACCGTCAATGTGACGTCTTAACCCACCCAACTCCCCCGAAGAGCATAATTCATAATGCCCAAAAGGAGACTGTGCATCCAGATGTCCGGCGCCCCGGGCTCCGGCAAAAGCACGACGGCAAAAGCTCTCGCCGGGCCCCTCGACGCCGTGGTTCTCGACCTGGACGTCATCAAGACCACGCTGCTGGACAAGAACATCCCTTTTCAACAGGCGGCGACGCTCTCTTACTCCGTCCTCTGGGCTCTCGCCGGCGACGTCCTCGAGCAGGGCCGGAACCTCATCATCGACTGCGCCTGCAACTACGAGGAAATCGTCACCCGGGGAACGGCGCTGGCCGCAGAACAGAGCGGCTGCGAGCACTGGTACGTCGAGTGCAGGCCCGAGGTCGACATTCGGGTCTTGGACGAGAGGCTGCGTGGCCGGCGGTCGATGAGAAGCCAGCGGACGGGCGTGGAACGGCCACCGGTCGATGCCGTGGCGTCGCACGATGCCGGAGAGCCGCAAGAGTCCCTGTTTCGGAGATGGATCGAGAGCCCGCACCGGCCGGAGAACAACGTCATTGTTGTCGATTCTTCCCAAGGCCGTGAGCTGTGCCGAGACCAGGTCATGGAAGTCATGGAGGCAAAGTGGCTGCGAGACACGGCATGAAGGGTAGTAGCGATATTTCATGCGGGAAGTCAAGAGGAATCTCGGTGTAGTACTGTACTGTCATCGCTTCTCGGGGTCTGAACTTCTAAAGCGCTTTTCTCTCCCCTCGACGCCCTCGCATCTATCCATTTAGCCGTTTTCGGTTCTTCATTCTAGATCACTCCACTTCTCTCTTTCTATATGCTGTATCTGAAGTGCGCATCCTGCTTGTCCGTCATGTCGCTATCAGGGGCGCCGCCGGCATCCAACGTGACCTCGTCACGGCCGCCTGTCCAAGACTGTACACCAGAGGCGTCTCTCTTGGAGTTGTCTCTCGAGCAGAGATACCGATACGCGATAATCTCCACAAACAGCAGACACCAGGTGACGATGGCCGTGACGACGCCGTTGAGGTACCGCGGCTTCTCGGTCCAGAGCTGCGGGGCGCCGATGCACCCGGCGCAGTAGCCGACGAAGAACATGGCGTTGACGATGGCGCGCTTGGTGTTGCCCTTGACGTTGGACGCGGTGAGGGAGAGGAGGATGGACCAGACCGCGGTGATGCACGAGGACTAGAATTAACAGTGATTTGGGGTGTCAGAAAAGACGCGGCCACGTTTTGTTTCGGAACCGGACGTGGTTTAATGTTTGATTTTGACTCACGATCCAAGAGGCCGCTATCATGCCCCATCCCGAGTTGGTGGAGAGCTTCATGAGCAGCACGTTGCCCGCCAGCGGTGGCAGGATAAGGACCAACGCTACGAGGGTTCGGTTCTTGGGGAACAGCATGCAGCCGCACACGCCGATCCAGAGCATGCCGATTTGGACGGCGCCTTTGTATGCGGGTCAGATCAGTCCAGCTACGAGGCCTGGAGGTGGTAATAGAGGTTTTGGAGGAGTCAGCCCACTTACCCGAAGGAGCGGTGTAGAGCATGGTTTCGTACTTGTCGTAGCCAATGTTGTTGATGACGAGTGATGCGAACTGAGGGAGAGAGGACGAGGACGAGGGGATATTAGGGTTAGCCCAGCAAGGGGAAAGGCCACGCGAAAGAGAAAGGAATGTACTCTCTCACCGTCAGGACCGGAGACTGCATGGTCACCAGGACGCCGAACCCGAAGACGAACCAGGTCTTGACGTCCAGGGCGGCCTCCCTGAGCTGGGGCACGGAGAAGGAGGTCTTGTCGCCGCCCTCGCGGTCCCCGGCCATCCGCAGCGAGAGGACCTGCTTCTGGCGGGCCGTCAGGAACCAGGCGTCCCCGGGGCCGTTGGGCATGACGAGGTAGAACGCGACGCCGGCGGCCGACGTGACGGCGCCGCAGACGAGGAAAAGCGTCCGCCACGGCGCGAGGGCGAGGGCGGTGTTCTTGGCGATGCCGTACATGAGCAGCGAGCCGCAGATCTGGGCCACGCCGTTCATGGTGATCCACAACCTGGGGGAGGGCATATCGTGGTCAGCCTTGTTCGCAGTTGTTGTTGTATGCGGTTGGTATAAGAGTGTGTGCCGTATACGGACTGGAGAGTTGGGCTGATATGACTTGGAGAGAATGTGCTTACGCTGTTCGGAGGGCGTGCTCGTTGCTGCGATACCAGATGCTGGTGATGGTGATGAAGGCCGGGGACACGGCACCCTCGGCGAACCCGAGGAGGAAGCGGACGGTGGCGAAGCCGGCGTAGCTGGTTGGCGCAGCAAGGCACATGCAGATGATGCCCCAGATGACGCTGGAGTCGGGAGGGTGGTCAGTCAGATGTTATGCAACTTTTGTTGGGCTGTGGTAATATGTGTGGTAGGGGAGGTAAGTAAAGGCCGGGACTTACACCGTGATCCCAACGAATTTGGTGAGGGGAAACCTGCTCATCAGGTAGATGAAGGGGTACTCGGACACCAGTTGACCTGGAATTCTTTAGGCCTGGCGGCTTCTTCCAGGGCATCGGAGTAACTGACCAACGTAGAAGATGGACGAACACCAAGAGTACTGAGTGCTGGTCAAGTTGAGATCCGTAATCAGGCCAAAGACCTGTTCTCCTCGTCAGGAACCACGTTACCACGCTCTCTCTCTCTCTCTCTCTCTCTCTCTCTCTCTCTCCCACACACACAGAGCCCGGGAACAGAGAAAACTCACGCTCGCGTAGCTCAGACTTTGTTTGTCGAGGTACTGTAAAAAGAAGACGAAGCACATCTTGCCTACTTGTTAGCCCCAACTAGAACTGGTCTTGGAAACTTTCGTCGAGCTCCCGAGAGAACAGAGTCGTACCATGGGCATGATGGCAAGGTCGATCTTGCGCAGCACCTCCTTCTCCTCCTCGGGGGTGTACCCGTCTGCCATGTCGACAACCTGTCCATTCTTCTCCTCGACGCCTTCTTGCGGGTGGTCGTCGTCTCGTTGCTTGGTCATTGTATTATGAGCGTCGCCGTGTTGATTCATTGTGCCACTGGATCACGGGGCTCTAGTCGACCCGATTTTCTTCTTCTCTTTTTCAACCTTTCGTCAAAGACTCAAAGGGAGAGGGGCCTCTTTTCCACGCCGTCAAAGAAGAGCAGAAATGCCGGCTTTTTAAGACCCATCGAGCTGGCCGTATCGTATCCACACACCACAACGCGCCATGTTGGACTGATTATCAACCCGAGGGGGTTGCTTCCACTCCTGTTAAATTAGGCTATTCCCCGCACGCAAAAAGGCATATCAAGATGATAATTATCCCCCAACGCCACTGCGATAGGCCACGAGGACAGATGATAGCGGTGATATGGAGGTGGGGGGGAGGAATCCCATGTTTTCCGATGGCGGAGTTGCGTTGGGGCCAGATTGAGATATTACCCGATGCCGGCGTCGGTAACACGGCTCTGCTCGGCCAGTTTCCCGGCGATAACAAGGCGGGGGGAGGAGGGGAACATGCACCCGATGCTTTCCGTCGAGACACATACATCTTCACAGGATCCTGGCGGCAGATAATAACTTATAAGTCTTGTTGGAGTGACGTACTGCTTTCTCGATGATGAAGTGTGTCTTATAACATCGGTTAATAAGATGCTTGAACTTCCAAGAGACATCACAACCGGCAACCTTTTGCACTAATACATGGACTGTAACCCGATTCTCCCAGCCCCTCCGTTAACATTGTTTTTTCTTTATTTCTTCTTCTTATAACCATTTCAAAGCTTATCGTGGAGACTTTATAAACACACACACACACACACACACACAGCCAGAAAAGGCATCAACATGGTCACCGAAGCAGACCTCAAGCCTTGGCTGCGCGCCCCCGTCCGGCGATACATCCTCACCAACGCCACCGTCGTCGATGTCACGGACGGCTCCCTCCGCCCCGGCGCGGCGGTCCAGATCAAGGATGGCCTCATCGACGCCATCACCGACAGCACCGACTCGGCCGTCCGGTCTGCCCGGCAGCAGGGCTTCGAGGTCATCGACTGCGCGGGCAAGTTCGTCTGCCCGGGCCTCATCGACGCCCACGTCCACCTCGTCGCCGTGCCGGGCTTCGGCGACCTGTCCAAGGCCTTTGGCAACGCCAACGACGTCTCGCTCCTCCGGCAGCCGTACGTGTGCGCCCAGATGCTCCACCGGGGCTTCACGAGCGTGCGGGACTGCGGCGGCGCGCAGCAGGCGCTGAAGGAGGCCGTCGACGACGGCGTCTTCCCCGGCCCGCGCCTCTTCATCGCGGGCCACGCGCTGTCGCAGGCCGGCGGCCACGGCGACATCCGCGGCGTGCACGACCACGGCGGGTGCTGCGGCGGCGGCTCGACCAACGGCCTCGGCAGGCTGTGCAACGGCGTGCCCGAGTGCATGGCGGCGGTGCGGGAGGAGATCCGCGGCGGCGCCGACTTCATCAAGATCATGGGCTCCGGCGGCGTGTCGACGCCCACGGACAGGATCGACCACCTGCAGTTCACCGGCGCCGAGATCCGGGCCATGGTCGAGTGCGCCGCCAACGCCGGCACCTACGTCACCGCCCACGCCTACACGGCCAGGGCCATCCGGCACTGCGTCGACAACGGCGTCCGGGGCATCGAGCACGGCAACTTTGTCGACGCCCCGACGGCCGCCCTCATGGCCGAGAGGGGCGTCTACCTGACCCCGACGCTCGTCACCTACGCCCAGATGGCCTCGCCCAAGTGGAGGGGCTACCTGCCGCCCGAGTCCGCCTCCAAGAACGACGAGGTGCTGCACGCGGGGCTCGTCGCCCTCAAGACGGCACACGACGCCGGCGTCACCGTCTGCTTCGGCACCGACCTCCTCGGACCCCTCGGCGCCGCCCAGTCCGCCGAGTTCGCGCTGCGGACGAAAGCCCTGCCCTCGCTCGCCGTCCTGCAGAGCGCCACCCTCAACCCGGCCAAGATGCTCGGCAGGGAGGCTTCGCTGGGCCAGGTCCGGGCGGGCTTCGTGGCGGACCTCGTCATCACCGATGCCAACCCGGCCGAGGACGTGTCCATCCTGGACGACCCGGAGGCCCACGTGCTCGGCGTCATCAAGGAGGGGCGGGTTTACAAGAGCCGCTGGGACGGCATGGTGGAGGATGCTGCCGTGCCAGTCAGAATCAAGCCGGCGTTATGATGTTCATGAGAGACAAGTAAGGTTAAATACACACATGTCTTGCTGTCGGCGGCCAAGACATACTCGTGAAGTCTAGGACAGCCTGGATGCTGCTGATATTTCTTGGAGCTGAAGGGCCGCCTCTTCCTGAATCCTGCCCATGGAGAGGGTTGCAGGGCAGACGGCAGTAGAGTATCCGACCCGACAAAGGAGTATGATGGCCCACGAAAACGAAGTCATCAATGTTGAGCCTAGAGCATTGTGTCTGAACCTGGAGGTATGTTCCGCCTTTGTGCCGCAACTTGTCCATGTTTGGTTGTTCCTCTGTTCCTGAACTCGCCTCCAGTCCCCAGTTTCCTGCATTCCTCATGTCCTCATATTCTCATGTCCTCATGTCCTCATGTCCTCATGTCCTCATGTCCTCATATTCTCATGTTCTCATGTTCTCATCTTCCACTCTTCCACTCTTCCAACCTTCCAACCTTCTCCGTGTGCACCCACACATCTACTCGTTGGCACCAAGGGGGTGGACTGCTGCGAGGGCAGCTTGGCCTTGGTCCCCCACAACAACCCTCTCGCCGATGCCCGAGTCCCAGACTCTTGCTTGTACAGTTGTGATTCGTGCCGGTTCTGTCCAGTTGCTCCGTCAGCATGCCGTTGTATCTCAGCACAAAGGGGGGGGGGGGGGGGTGGAACCATACCTTTTCCCACCATTCAACATGCGGTCTCGAAAAGACGGCATGGGATTTCTCAATCTCCAGAGGCCGTTCGCGTTCTGGCGTGGACTCTAACCCGAGAGGCATCCAGTTTTCGAAAGAAGACCGCGGACCCGGGACCGCAAGTGATGTTTTGGGTCTGAAGCTCTTCGTGTGAGTTGAAAGCTGAAGAGAATTCGAACCAGAACATGGGGAGGTCCTGCTCAACCCGTATGCTTGCTGCCGGAGGGAAGAGGTGATGATCGAAAAGTCGAGCAATGAAAACCACTCCAAGCAGGAAAACATCATCCATGATCCAACCAGTTTTGAAACGGAGATCAACTTCACGGACGACTTGACAAGAACGGGCCGTATCACCCTGCCGTGTCACCCCACCATGCCCTCGAGTCCGAACTGGGGTCTGGATTCGGCTGGAGTGGCTGGCACGGCGAGGTGACACGGCAGGGTGATAATCACGGCCGTTCTTGCCAAGTTGTCCGTGAAGTTGATCTCCGTTTCTGTCTGTGAAGTTGATCTCGGGCTGCTTCCAAGAGGATTCGACTGATGACTCTCTCGAACAGCCACGTGTGGGAAGGGAAATCGACGAAGAAGCCTCGTGTAGGCGACAAGAAAGCACCATGGTCCCATACATGTGGCGACGACGACGACCCCCATTCCCCCCATCACACCGTCACTCACCACGCCCTCGAGTCCGAACAATGTCGGCTGGAGTGGCTGGCGCGGCGAGTGACGTGGCCGTTCTTGCGAGCCAAGAGCCATCTCCGGTTTGCATCGTTTTGCAGGCGAATGCAAGACACACCATATAGACGCGGTGTCATGTCCCATGCCCCCCATCTCAAAGAACTATTATCAGACATCACCCACCACGCCCTCGAGTCCGAGAGACCTCGGCTGGAGTGGCTGGCGCGGCGGGTGACGCAGCCGATCATCATGGGGCGATAGATGAAGGGAGAGGGGCGCGGGAAGCGGGACACCCAGTGTCTGCGTCATGGAAGCACCATGTCGCGTCCACCGGGGTTCCCAGTTATGGATGACCCGCCTTGCAGCGGCGGATGATGTTGCTGGCCTCCGCTGTAGGTAATCGGATTACCTCGGGCGTCGATCGTGCTGACGTGGGAGTCGGTGTCGGTGTCGGTCTCGAAACCGCCTCCATGGGATATGGAAGCAACCATACCGCAAGGAGGAGGTCCATCCCAGGCATCGCTGCTTGACCAGCAAGGCCCATGCCGGACACCCTATTCGACTTCTTCAATCCTCCTCAAACACGAAAGGGCGGCAGCCATCCACGGTGCTGGTTGCGGAAGCACCGACATCCGGCACCATGGATGTGCTTGATTTTCAAGCCCTTTGGGAAATGCTGTGCTGGTTGAGGAAGCACCATCAACCAACACCATGAATGTTGCTTTTCAATTCCGAGTCTATCGGGAAACACTTTGGGTCAGCATTGGGACAGTAGCATTGGAACAGCGTTGCGACGCTCGATCGGGAGAGAAGCAGAGACCGGAACTCTCCAGCATTCTGATTCGGGTGTACCGTACCTCATCACCATCAATGATCATTGCCCAAACTCTAAGCTTCCCAGCTTGAACATGTCTCTGGAGCTCTTGGAACATGAATTGGCAAAAGCCAAAGAGCAGGCCATCATCTTCAAACCAGCTAACAACTCATCACCATCAGGCATTACCTCAGCACCTGCTGCACCCTCGAGTCCGGACGAGTCCGGCTGGAGTGGCTGGTACAGCAGGTGATGGGGGTTGACCTGAGGTGATGGAGAGCTAGCTGGCTTCGTACATATATCTGGGTGTATTTCAGGGCAAAGGGCCCATGATTCTGACGAAAGCTTGTTGTTCTTGATGGTTGATGAGAAGCCTGTGCAGCAGGGCAGCAAGTTAGCGCATACTCAAACCTTGCAGTTTGAGAAAAATAGAAACTCACATCCATTGCCGTGTGCCCTTGGCTCTGCTCCATGATCGAGTCCAGCTCCCTAGAGATAGTCGCATAATTCTCATGGCCAAGACAGTCTGAACCGTGAAATAGCGCTCAGAGTGACAGACAGAGCAGCTATGTGGTTTCGCTGAATGAAGAGACGGCCGAGATCAGGCGGCCTTGGACAGTGGGCTGTGAATCATGACTCTTTGCCGAACAAGGCTTGCTTGCAGCGTATGGAAATCAGGATAAACATAAAGAGATGAATTCGGCTTTGAGATGGTGTTTTCTGGATGGTTGAAAGGGAAGAAAGAGAAAGAGAAGAAAGAGAAAGAGAAGAAAGAGAAAGAGAAGAAAGAGAAAGAGAAGAAAGAGAAAGAGAAGAAAGAGAAAGAGAGGTGCAGTGAGGTAGAGTGTGCAGACGGTTGTCAGTTGAAGGAGAGAAGAGGATGAAAATTTCGACAAGGAAAGAAAAGGTGCGACGAGAAAAGAGAAAAGAAATTGTGCAGGTGAAAACTCTTAGCCGAATATGAATACGCAAAAGAGAAAGAGCTCTTGGTGTGGAAAGAGCTGAGCAGATTTGTGTAGGCACATGTGAAGTGAGATGAAGTGAGATGAAGTGAGGTGAAGAGTGAGGTGAGATCTCATTTTGGAAGGCACACAGGACAGAGGACAGACGGTACGTTAGACAGTCCCCTAGACAGTAACTTGGACGGTACCTTGGACGGAAGATGGACTGGACGGAAACATGGCTAGATTATAGACAGTCCACGCAAAACGGTGACCTTGGACGGAAGAGGGGACTAGTATTCAGACGGTTTGCATCTCGGGACGGACTGAATACACCAAACATTAAGGAGGCAACTCAGGAGGCATAATCTGATGATAATTCTGTCTAGACTATGCACCCAATCCAAAAGCAGTAGGCTTTTCTTAAAGAATAGGCATTACTTTATGTTATCCCAAAAGCCATCAAGTCAGTAATATAAATCATTTCAGCAAGGCCTTGTCTAGCGAAGCAGCAGCATCTTGCAACATTATGCATCAGGCAGGGGATAATTAAATCAAGCTGAGAACTGAGGCGTTGTGATTCTGTGGAAGAGAACGCACTTTTGGTCGACAACTGTGTGGCATGTTGCTGGGTGTTTGATGGTCTCTTGCACACAGCATCCTGGCCTTGCTAACTGGCTGGAGGTTTAAAGCAGGAGTGACCAAGGCATTTTTTCTAGATATCTCCTGCTAGATTGGCAGCACAAGGGGAGAATTCAAGTCTGTTCCCATCCCAATACACGTTGAAGTAGTAATAACAAAAGCTCGAAGGACAGGATGCAGGCGCACTCATGGCAATAACTGAATGAGGCTCCACCGCAGTATTTGGAACCAGAGAGATTTACTCATGTGTAGGATCGTTGAAGCATTCATTACCTAGGTACGGATACGTGTAAACAGTGGTTGGTCCCTACCGTACCTGACGTTGGATGCAAATGACTGAACCGGCACGCTTGCTGCGAAATGGTCTGCAGCACGGTAAAACATTATGCCTGACTGTCTGCCAGAATCAGAAACGCTTGATGAACTCCAATGCAATCCATGTGGGAGACACATAGGAGTGTACAGAGTACGTGTAAATTATGCAGGGACTCCTGGACAGCTCCCGCTTCACGATGAACGGTGAACCCTTGGGCCTCTTTCTTTTCCTCAAATGTCCTTCCTTGCGTGCTTGCTGTGATTCTTCCGCAGGTTGGCTCCGACCTGTTTTAGTGTTCACGATTAGCTTCTTCTTCTTCTTCTTCTTCTTCTTCTTCTTCCATCAGTTTCTCCACAGTCGTGCTCGGATTGCAACGCACCTTGTAGAGCACAAACGGGATGGGGATGAAGACAATCGCCATGAACCCCAGCAGCGAGCTCGCCCAGTTGACGCCGAGCCTCTCGTACATGGTGTTGGCGAACAGCGGAAAGGTGGCGCCAAAGGCGCTCCGGAACAGGTCGTTGCCCGCCAGGACGGACGCCGCGTAGGCCGGGTACGCGTCGGGCAGGTAGTTGAGGACCGAGTTGAAGAGGAACGTGGACCCGAAGCTGAACCACGCCGAGCCGATGACGGGCACGATCCAGTGGACGTCGGCCTTGGCGGACCAGCCGAACCAGAAGAGGCAGAGGGGGATGGCGAAGGCGCCGACAAAGGCCGGGGGCAGCCGCTTCTCGGGCTGGATGTCGCCGTTCTCGTCGAACTGCGGCTCGAGGTACTTGTGCAGGTACCAGAAGAAGGGCGGGATGGCGACGAAGGCGCCGGCCATGATGCCCAGGAAGGCGAGGCCCTCCATGCCGGCGGTGAAGCCGTAGATGCCGCTGAAGATGATGGGGAACGACTCGAACCAGATGTACAGCAGCCCGTAGACCAGGGCGATGTAGAGGTTGAGCAGGAACACCATGGGCTCCGCAAAGTTGAGCGTAAACGGGCGCACCAGGCACATCATGACGATCTCCCTGCCCGTCATGCCCTCGGCCATGACCTCGGGCTCGCTCTTGATCCTGTCGTTGCCCGTGATCTTGCGCAGCCGCTTGGCGCGGCGGAACAGGATGTTGGCGGAGCTCGTCTCGGGGAGGCAGAGGAAGAGCAGGACGAAGACGAGCCCGCTCAGCCACATCAGCTCCCAGATGGGCCACGTCCAGCCTTTGGCCATGGCCGCGAACCCGCCCACCACCGGGCCCAGCGTCGGGCCCGCCACGGCGGCGATGCCCCAGCACGCGATCGGGTACGCCCGCTTCTTGGGCGACCAGATGTCCACCAAGGTGGCGCCGCCCGTCGCCAACACCGGGGACCCGACGAACCCGGAGAGGAACCGGAACGCGAGGAGCATGCTGAAGCTGGTCGACATGGCCGTGGGGATCTGCAGCAGGAAGAAGACGAACAGGGTGCCGATGTAGACGGGATTCCGGCCGACTTGGGGAATCTCGGACATGGGGCTCCATATCATCTATATCATCTCTCTAGTCAGCGAACCCAGTAAAAAAAAATAGAGAGATGGATGAGAGATGAATGAGAGATGGATGAGAGATGGATGAGAGAGGAGGGAGAAAGGAAAAAAAACATACAGGACCGAGACCGTAGCCGGCCACAAAGAGCGTGAGGCCAAGCAGTGCCTCCACCTGGCTGACGCCAAAGACCTGCATGACGTCCGTCAACCCGGACGTGTAGATGGCGGAGCCTATGTAGATGCAGGCTGTCAAGAGGCAGATCTGAAAGGTGACGAAGACCTTTTTCGACACGGGCCAGTTCTGAGGGTTCTGTTGCGGATGGCGATGACGATGACACGATGATTAGTTCATGGACAACAACAAAACAAAAAAAAGAAGGCAATCATCAAAGACTCGGAGACCACCTACCTCGGGGTCGTTGGGCAGAAACCTGATGACATGGTCGTATCTCCCCTTCTCGGGGTCGACGACGATGTCGCTGACACTGCCGAAATACCCATCTCCCTCGTCGGACTCGGGCACCATCGTCTGGTCCGTGTCTACACTGATCGTTCTCGATCGATGGATCGTGCCTTGGCCCGCCGGTTTGTTCTCCCCGTCGCCGTCCGTCGCGTGTACTCCGACCTGGCCATGCCGCGGTGTGCCCGCCGACTTGTCCTCCTCGATGTATCGCCGCCATCCGTCGCGGCTCCGCTCGTCAAGATACTGCAGCTGAGGAACCGTGCCTCCCGTCATGAGCTGCATGGCATGACCAAAGGCTGTGTCTCGAAAATGTTCCATGGCGCGAGAGTGTGAATAACACCACTGGGGGGGGGGGGGGGGGTTCCTGGGTGCGCAACACGTTACAAGGGGGGAAAAAGGGGTCGTCAAACCAACCCCCCCGGTCCTCGGGCAGCCATGGCTTGGCTTTTTGTATAATTATCTCGTCAACCGAGTTGACAACTGCCACAACCCACACCCTTCAGAACCTGCCATCGGGAATCCGGATACGCTGATCCCAGAGGACGATTCGGAAGTTTGATGGGCCCTGGCGTGTTGAAACCGTTCATCGACGATGACAAAGGCACAAAGGCCGTGCCACCACCCGACGATGGAGGGCATTCGACAAAGGACTTGGAGCCAAAGTCTGCGGCGGAAACACGTTTCGACGATATTGGGACCGCCTGAAATCTTCGGACAACCTCACCCATCTCCTCTGAGATACGTGGATACCTAGGGGGGAGGCTACTCACGACATGGCTCGACAAGCCATGTCCGGAGTCGAGGGCTAACCACAAACGAGGACACTCAACGTGCCCGGGGATCCTGGGATTGTGATTATGGGCACATGCACACTCGACCACCTCGCAGCCCTGGACCTCTTTGGGCGGGTGTGGTCGGGAAGGGCTCGATGACATCAAAGGAGGGGCCCCAGAGGGGCTCGTGTTCCCTCGATCGTCCCATGTCCAGCCCTTTCTGACTTTGCGGAAGTCCGTACGGCGAATAGGATGGCGCTTGTAGAAAGACAGATGGGCTGTCGTCAGATACAGTTTGTCTACGTCTCCTTGCATTGGTCCCGGGTTCCACGTCCCTATCGCAACGACATGCCCGTCGTGGCACCCTTTTCCGTTCGCGGCGTCGGATCCGTCCCCGAGCTGGCCTCACACACGCACACACACACTCTCTCTCTCTGTGTGTGTATGTGTATGTGCGTGTGTGTGTGTGTGATTGTGCAACTGTCATGGGCGGGCTCGTGGTCTGAGCGAAGCCAATTCCGAGCCATGAGCTGTTACGAGAAGCGAGAAAGGAGACCGTCAGCGCACGAGTTCTCTCGCCTCTCTGACATGCTAATAAGCTTAGATGCCAAACCGGACGTGAAGCTGTTCCAGTTATGCCAAACAGGTCTGTGCTTGCTAAGTTGCTGTAAAAGGAGTAACAACTAGTTATTACTACTTCTGTGATGTGGCGAGACTATAAGAAACCTGTTCTGCCCAAGGCTCTTCGAAAGAAGAGTCCCTATTGGGAAGAAAGAAGCATCGGGTGATATTACGTTGGTAGAAAGCGGTGGACTGTGCTCCTGATATTACGCAACGCCGTACTCTGCCAAGTGAAAGTCTCACTGTTCCCAAGTAGGTAACTGTTGAGGCGTTGTGTAATCTAGATGCGGCATGCTGTTGGGAGACACTTGAATTCCCAGTTGAGAGGCAAACTCTGCCCTTGGACGAATGGAAACTTGTCAGTGGCGATTGACGACCGCACGCGGCTGGGTCTTGTTCTGCACGGATCTGAACCTCACCATCTTCTCGGCCGGGGCCACGTCCGTCTGCATGCAGTCGCCACGTCCGTCTGCATGCAGTCGCCACGTCCGTCTGCATGCAGTCCGGCGGCATTCTCTTCACCGGCGCCGGTTACGGCTTCGTCAACCGGAAGAGGGGCCCCCGGACTCGGACGAGACCTGCACTTGACGCCGAGCCCCAGCTGGCCGTGGATGGTCAGCCCCCAAGAATGCCAATCCAGCCAGGATTCCAATACCCTGGGTCTCGTCGACGGCTCGGAGTGCAACCTCGTTGGCCTCGGAGCCGATAAGCTCGATAGATAGACCGGTAATGTGGATTCTTTATGCTTCCAACCAACTTAGTTGGGTAGCATTGTCCGCTCTTTAGATGGAAGGGCTCTGGCGCCGCCGGCCGTCCCTTTCAGAACCTCAATGACAAATACGGGCTACTATTCAAGATCCTTGTTGGATCCTTCCAAACTTTTTTGAGAAAATTGTAGCTGCGGTCTTGGTCTAATTCTTGAGTTCTGCTGGTCCCTGGATGACTCGAGTAAACAGAAGGTCTGGCATGTGTATGGTTGCTGTGTACTGCTTCGAAACATCAATTAACAAGTAGAAATTCGCATGGTCAGCAATTTCGACGGGGATTAAGACTGTTTTTGAACATATTTAGGAGAATCAAGGTTCATCACTTGAAAACAACACTACAAGTCAAGTTGGCCAATCATCAGTGTCATGCAGGCTATTATCAGTCAACGCAATATGCTTGCTACTCCGAGCCAAGTCGTCTACAAGCTAATTTACATCCATGGATTTGATTGAAACTAATATCTCAGCACTCGGGCATCATCTATTCTCATCATCTATTCTCAAGGCATCATTTTGTCACTAATTATTACCATCTACAGCTCTTGACTCGTGCCCACAACGATGCTGGCAGACTATCAAACACATCTCTTGTTTTTGCCCTGCCGTGTGCACTCCAAACACGACTCATGTGAACACCGGTAGCCTCGAATCAGCAAGGGATGTGAGTCGGCGACTCTTCGGGGCTCACGATGTAGTCATCGTACGCCACGAGGCTGCCGGTGTGAGGCTGGTTGCGGACGTTGCCATTGCTGTCCTTGAGAACAGTGAAGCGGCTAGAGTAGCTGTTTCAACGTCAGCGACCCGAGGAAAGCTTTTTGCGCATGGTATCGATCGAGATGAGTTTGGGATGGATTGCGCTTACTATGCCGCAGAGCAGTTGCCGCCGTCATATCTGCTCTGGATGAGACCGAGCACGTCGTACGTCTTCTGGGTGGCCGTGTCGGTGTACACCGACGTGACGTTGGGCAGATGGTTCCAGTGCTTGTTGCCCGTCGTCGGGAGCAGCGCCTGCTTGAGCGCGACGATGGCGGCTGCGCCCTCGGCGTTGTTCTCGAGCACGATGAGGCGGCCCGTCTCCGGCACGAAGAAGTCCGTGAAAGTGTCGGTAGACTGGTAGTCCTCCGCAGATGCGTACAGGCTGCCCCCCTCGTGAAAACTTATCGTTAGCGTTATGCTCGCTTCTTTTGACTTGGAACAGTCCAACGGGCGGTGAGGGGGTTCACGGCATGGCTTACGCTTCAAGGAACGGCTTGAACGAGTCATCGACACCCTCTTCCGCTTTGTACTTGCTCATGTCCACGGCCAGAGCGCTGCCCAGCAGCAGAGTGACGGGAAGCAGAACCTCGGAAAACTTCATTATGGCGTGGAGCTTGGACAGAACCGGCAGACGGTATAAAGGCAACAAGCGATGAAGTGACGGGATTCGCAGAGATCTCAAGCCAGCCAGCAGCCGCGCGGTCTAGCAATACTTATACTGCGGGTCACAGGATAGAGAAACGTCCAGGTTCACGAGTGGACGGTTACGAATTGGATCTAGATCTGATCCTAGACCCGAGGCAGCCGCAGAGCTGACCGCTTGGCGGTGCGGCGGTGCCATGACTTGTGATACCCTTGACATCGCCATAGCCTGTGATGTGGATATATACCCTACCCTTATATGTATCTCGCTTTGGGGTCGTTACTACCTGTAGTTTGTTGATGCTGTCTCTTTGTTTATCTTCTACAGCTGTCGAGGAGCTGCGTGCCTTTATCGCCTCGGATGCCCGTCAAACTGCTTGCATCCAATTGTAATTACTGTTATTATGCGTTGGCCCTCCAACTTCTACCAACCACTCCCTCCGTCGATTGACACATGGGTGAATCTGCGAGGATTGGAGCGTCGGCTAGACTTTGTCCCGTAGAATAAGGATGTTCACGATCTGCCCCACCCACCTTTGAAAGCGAGTCATTGATCGACGAGGTGAGTTGGCATGGCAGGGGATCAGCGTCGGAAATTACTGCTAACGGCTTCTAACTCCGTTTGACTTGAGCAGTCCGCAGGGGCCGCTCCGGGCCAATACAAGTTTTTTTGGAGTTAATTACTCTAATTTGATACTACAGCTATACTACAGATACAAAATACCTGTAGCTTCCTTTTCAAGCTTTTAACCTAGGTATTATGCAATTGTAGTTTAGCAAGTTGATTGCAGCAGTAAGTGGGCAGCTGCTGGCAAGTGGCTGCAGGTGTGAGCAGGCGCTAACAATCAACTTCCAGTACTTAAATGACTTGCTTCTGTGACAAACTTGTTGCTGCAACGAACTTACTGCCGCAATCAGGTACCGTGAGGCGTAGGCGCAGCAGTTGTTAGTGTACAGTGCTTGCTACCCTCATACGAGAATGTAATAGCATGGCTTATGTGCTCATGCGGAAATCTAACTCGGCACTAGGAGGGTGTGTCTGCGGAGTCCGGACTGCCGTACAACACCGAGACCTGTCAAAGGAAGACTGCGTCTTCTGGGCCGGTCTATCCGTACTGTCTCCTTGTCTCCTATCTACATGCCCCGTGATCCATCAGTGATCACGAACACAATACGAGTAGTGCCGATACTTGAGGGCCGGGTCGTGCCGCTGCCTGCCGAAGCCCGCCCTCTTCCACCCCCGCTACCTTGGCAGCACCAGGGATCTACGGATACTTACGGCAAACACATCATCGTCCAGCGGCTTGGATGATGCTTGCCACAGGGCATTTGCCGTGAGGTAATTGTACTCTCGCCGTGGCACTGTGGGCAGTCGGGACACGGTTGGGCACATGTGCAGGAGCCGGACGATCATCGATGCCCAAACAGGCGTCCAGGGCATTCGATACTGTGCGAACATTGTAATTCAGTTATTGCCCTCGACCAGGAGAATGCAATACGAGGGTATCTGAAAGCTGTGAAAAGCTTTGAAACGTGCTGCCGCGGTCACTTACGCTGCGGGTTAGGGAAACCGGCTGGCTGAAAGGGGCCCTCATGTCGTCTCATCCCAGTTCATGCCCACTTGAATACACGGCATCCTTCAGCCCTCTGCTCGTCATGTGCGGGGAGAGCTGTCGAAAAGACTGTCCTTCGCACCTTTTCCTCTCTACTGATCATGTAGGAAAAGCCCTAGTCTACCGTTGGCGCAGCGGGACCTTCTCCTTCCAACACCCTACCCTGTCCACCCACAACACCCGGCGCTCATCACCCTTGCTCGGAATATTTGGGTACCGTCCGAAGACCGTTCCCAACGACTGCTGCGTCGACCAGATTTCTGTTCAGGGCTCCTTGAACTCGGCCTGAGCTGTCTACCATTGGTTCGGCTCATACTCATGGTGATCTAGGTAGCTAAAAAGAGAAAGTCACGAGTATCCCACGACTCACAACCTCAAGGGTTGTTTCCAAGCCACCGCAAAGTCAATTGCAAGTTGAAACGCCTCTCGCAACCAAATATATACGGAGTGAACTAGCATGAGGCAACACAAGGTTACATCTTGTATCTGTCTGCAGTCACACATACGCTCAATACGGTTTCCTAAAGCCCGAGAAAAAAAAGGGGGGGAAAAAAGGCAAAGAAGCCCCCGCGCAAACCACAGTCGGGCATGGCTCAATACAACACCAAGCGAGGTGCATTTTCAGCCCGGGAAGCTGACGAAACGATGCTGCCCGGATCGACCCCCCGGGCTCGACCGGAGAAGATCACGATCCCTAGCTTCACCTCGGTGGTCATTCCTAGGTGTTACCTCACGAACAAGCTGCTGTTTCCCCATCAATTCCTATAAGGAGAGCGAGACTAAGACTCGAACGCCGACGGTTAAAGGGGGTGGTTAAATGGTTTCCTCACCCCCGCCTCTTGGCAACTCTTCCCGCTCGGGATTCAACCATCATGATAGGCAATCTCGAGAAGGACGGACGTCGATCCGCCGCATTCCGTATGCGAACGGCTGACGTGCTCCTTTTTAGACGCAACGATGGGTAGCATCATGGGCGTCGGGGGGTGTAGAGCCAAGCTCGGCGACGCGAGCGAGGGTTAAATACCATGCTTGATAAATATCGTGTTGTAGGCACAACATCGACCTTATACATACGTACGATAGCCAGCCAACATCAGCAGCAGCAGCATCATCATCATCATCATCAGCATCATCATCATCATCATCATCAACGGCACCAACCACATCTCAGGTATCTGCTGCCGCAGTGCCAGCCACAAGATGCGTTCTCTTCGCCTTGTCCTGCTGCTCGCCCTCGCCACCACCACCATCACCGCCACCGCCGCCGCCGCCTCCTCCGTCAAGAACTGCCGCGACCAGACCTTCCAGAACCCGGTGCTCTACGAGGACTACCCGGACAACGACGTGTCCGTGGGCCCGGACGGCGCCTTCTACTTGTCGGCCTCCAACTTCCACTACAGCCCCGGTGCGCCGATCCTGCGGTCCCTCGACCTCGTCCACTGGGAGCCCGTCGGCCACTCGGTGCCGCGCATGAACTTTGGCGACGGCTACGACCTGCCCCCCGGCGGCCCGCGGGCCTACCGCGGCGGCACGTGGGCCTCGACGCTGCGGTACCGCGCGGGCGACGGGCTGTGGTACTGGATCGGCTGCGTCAACTTCTGGATCACCTGGGTCTTCACGGCGTCGTCCGTCGAGGGCCCCTGGTACAACCGCGCCAACTTTGGCGGCGGCACGTGCATGTACGACAGCGGCCTCCTCGTCGACGACGACGACGGCGAGACCATGTACGTCGTCTACGGCAACGGGCGGGTCAGCGTCGCGCAGCTCGCCGCCGACGGCCTCAGCGTCGTGCGCGCCGAGCAGGTCCTCCAGGCCTCGGACGTCGGCACGGAGACGGTTGAGGGCAACAGGATGTACAAGGTCAACGGCACGTACTACATCCTCAACGACCAGCCCGGGTCGACGACCTACGTCTGGAAGTCCAGCAGCCCGTGGGGCCCCTACGAGGCCAAGATCCTCGGCCACAACGTCGCGCCGCCGCTCGCGGGGGGCACCTCGCCGCACCAGGGCAGCCTCGTGCAGACGGCAAAGGGGGACTGGTACTTTGTGTCCTTCACCTGGGCCTACCCGGCCGGCCGCATGCCGGTGCTGGCCCCGGTCGTCTGGGGCGCCGACGGATTTCCGGAGCTGGTCAGGGGCTCCAACGGCGGCTGGGGCTCGTCGTACCCGCTGCCGCTGCCGTCGCGGCCACTCTACAACTGGACGCGGACGTACCGCTTCGAGGAGGACGGCGTGCTCCCGCCGACGTGGGAGTGGAACCACAACCCGGACGTCGCGAGCTACCGTGTCGGCGACGGCGTGACGCTCCGGGCGGCCAGCGTCACCGAGGACCTGTACTCGGCGCGGAACACGCTCACCCACCGGATCCATGGCGAGTTCCCCAAGGGCACGGCGGAGATGGACTTCGCTTCCCTCGCGGACGGCGACCGGTTCGGGCTCGCCGCGTTCCGCGACCGGAGCGCGTACATCGGCATCCACCGCGAGGGAAGCGAGTACACGCTCAAGGCGGTCCACGGCATCACCATCGACGAGTGGTCCGGGGCGCCCGTCAGCCCCGGACGCGAGGTGGCGTCGGCGCCGGTGCCGGCGGGTGCTAGGAAAGTCTGGTTTCGGGCGGAGCTGGATGCCCGGCCGACGGGCTCGAGGGAGGCCGTGTTCCTGTACAGCTTCGACGGGGTGCGGTTCACGAAGCTCGGGGAGTCGTTCGAGCTGTACGCGGGGTGGGCGTTCTTCATCGCGTACCGCTACGGCATCTTCAACTTTGCGACCAAGCAGCTGGGGGGGTCGATCAAGGTGGAATCGTTTACGGCGGCTTGATCGAATGTGACGGTAACTGGCATGAATCAATGTGATGGATCTGTGTACTCTCAAGGCTTGAGCCTTACTTGGCGATGCCAGGTGGAGGGGCAAGGTGTGTAAATGCTTCTTGTCCCAAATCCGACTTTTCCGAACAAACCATTGCATTTTCTCATGTTGAAAAGGCTTATTCTCTCCCGTCTTCCCGAGGACTAGGGTGTTCCTCGCCGGGCAAATCATCCCTAGATCATCCGGGCAGCAAAGATTACCACGCCCAACGATTAGCTCTTCCCGGGACTCACCGAAGCTCACCGAGCCCCATCCGCCCGTCCGCGCTCAGCCACGCTCGGTGGAAACAGCGTGCTCCCTGCCATGGAATCGAGTGGATCAAGGTCCCCCAGCACAGCCTTTACCGGCTCAGCCGGCCTTGCCGGTCCCAACTCGCCCTCTCTCCTCCCAATGTCCATGATGATGACGTTCCGGAAACGGAAACCATCCAGAAGGAAAGAATGGAAGACGTCACCATGGCTACCCGCCATGCTCGAGAGGAGGCGGGCTACGGACGCATTACCCACATGTCGTCAGCATCGATCCTCTACGAGGTACTAGGTAGGTATGTACAGTCCTAGGTTTCCCATCAGGGACCAACCCTGGACTCGGTTGGCCGGCCAGGACGCGAAGAAACAAGTCTTTTTTTAACCCTGTTTTTCTTCTTGGTCTCCATGGTTTGGACGGGTACCAACTAATTACACTACAGGAACGTGTGAAGTGGGCACTGAGGCTGGAGTCATTTCATGGCCAGGCACCCCAGGTTGGTGTGTGTGTGTGTGTGTGTGTGTGTGTGTGTGGAACTCG
>PJEX01000112.1:83320-108526 GCA_005350895.1 Colletotrichum tanaceti
CCCCCCCCCCCCCCCCCGCCGTTTCACCACCAGAGCACCACTCCCCCCATGATTCCCCCTGAAGCTCACGCCCATGGAAAAAGGAAACCGTCCTCATGCTTTTGTTGCGTTCCCCAAATCCAGACCGCAGCCGCGCTGATCCCGGTTGAACCCCTCCCCTCCCCTCCCGATCCCCCACGGGGGGGGGGGACGAGTCTTCCACCTTCCTGCAGGGGGACAAACGTTGACAAGGTGACAAGGAAAACGATTGAGATGACACCGAGGGGCGAGTCACTACGAGCCAACAGAAGAATAAATGAACGGGGTTCACCTCGGAACCACCGGGCCTCTGGCGGGTTTCCAATGTTGTGCGTTGTACTGCAATCCAATCACACCTGGCTCCCCTGGTCGATGAGCAGGCGGTTTAGTTGTGATGGGACTGCGTTGACTGAGAACTAAAGGACAACCCGTATGGAGTGGAGTGCTCACGTGGTTCTCTCCTTTGTAACTTTGGTTTCACTGATTCCCGTATTGGCTCTCACTCATGGAATATCACGGTCAAGTGTTGCTGCAAGAAGCACTCTAGGCAAGAGGACAAACTTGTTTGAACCAATTAGATTTCGATTTCTAAGCACTGGGGTATCATTCCTATATACAGAACCGTTTACCACTCTCTCCTTTTGGACTCCTTTTTTTGCCCGATGCGCCCCTTGGTCCGCGAGCGCCGTCTTGCAAAATAGACAACTGACGGGGTATACTCCTGGTGTCACTGTTTCCAAGTGTGAAGGGAGCCTCCCCCCATGCAGCTGCGTACGTGTACGTGTACGTGTATGTAGAGTAGTTAATTGTTTGTGGTGAGTAGTCGCTGGTGATGCTCCGGAAGCTGTGCCAGACCCGAAGGGGACCCAACCAGTTCAACGGCATTTCGGCCGTTGAGGCAGCCTTGTGGCAGGCTTCGTCGAGCGTGTCGGTCTTTTTTTTACAGAGGGCGAACGAAGATGGCTTCTTTTAAAAAACAGGGTCCTCTTGTGTCGGGGGACCGGCGTAGTTCTTCTTGCCCCAGGCAAAGTACCAGCCACCGGAAATAAGACAGGCGGCGACAAAGACGGCGGGTGCGTAGTTGATGGTCGCGGGGGTGGCGGGAACGAACGTGGGCATGCAGAACAGAGGCATCGCGAGGGCGGACCAGGCTGTCGAGCACCGTGTTAGCTTTTTCCATCCTTGTGTCGTATCACACAGCGGGACGAAATTTCATTTCCACTTACCGAGAGCAACAACGTTGGCGAAAACACCAAACTTGCCGAGGTTGAAGGGGCTTCCGACAAGGTGGCTGCGGCCGCCAAACAGGCTGATGGCGATGGGGATGGCGTACGAGGCCGTCAGGGAGATGACACCGACGCCTGAGAAGGCGTTGAAGGCGGCGCTGGAGCCAAAGTAGATGAGGCCGAGGACGATCTGGACCACCATGCTGAGCATCATGGCGTTCATGGGCACATCCAGCTTGGGGTTGACCTCCTTCCACCAACGCGATCCGGGAATGGCGCCGTCACGGGCAAAGGCCCACGTGCAGCGGGACGCGGCCGTGGTGCAGCCAATACCGCAGAGGACGGCGAGAACCATGAGAGGAAACAGAAGACCAAAGGCACCGCCCGATGTGCCCATGGCGTCCTTGATGATGGCCGGTACGGGCTGGCCGTTGGCCAGGTTGATGAGGTAGGTGATGTCCGGGAGGACGAAGACGAGAGGGATGAGGAAGAGCAGACCGGCCAAGGTGTTGAGGCAGACGGTCAGCACGAGCGCCTTGGGGACCTGGGTAGCGGGCTTCTTGACTTCTTCGCACATACTGCATTGCACGTGTTAGCGTTAAACCCCCACCCTGTGTGCCTGTGCAAATGGACGTTTCTTGCTGCATGGGGTCGGAGCTTACGAAATGACCATGCCCGTTGACGATGTGGCATATCCGGCATGGAGCAGGCCGACCATAAAAGACCATCCGTCGGTCCATCCCGAGTTGGCTTCGAAGTGTGTAAAGACGTAGGCGGCATCGTGGCGGCCGTTCTTGGCAACGACGAGAACAGAGATAACAATGGCCAGGACACCACCAAAGGTCCAGAAGATGGCGGCGGTCTACAAAGTCACACGCACACACACACAAGAGGTTAGCAACAATGCTCAAGGGTTGCCCAGACAAGAAGTCCTAGACGGAGAGAGAAAACAAGAGAAAACAAGCAGTTCTTACATCAAGCAAAGGAAGCCACTTGTTGCCGAGCGATGACACGACGTTGCAGAGGAAAGTGATGCCCAGGAAGATGAGGAACACCTGGTAGGACTCGCCGGCGAGGACGCCGACACCGGGCTCCGACTCGAAGACGTTGATGCACGCGACGAAGAAGAGGGCAGTTCCAAAGTTCACGGCCAGAGTGATGGTGATGTTGCCCACCACGTAAAGCCAGCCGCAGATCCAACTGGCCACACGGCGGTACTTGGGAGACGCAAGCATGAAGGCTTGGTAGTAGACACCTGTGTTGAAAAGCGGTTAGCGGGGAGTCCGGAAACGGCCATGGTCGGCGATGAAAAAAAACATGTCGGGAGCCGGCCGGGCGACCGTGAGGTGGGCACAACGGCCCCTAGGACAGTCAAAGGAACGATAGTTGCAAAAGGGAATAGATCAAATAAGTACCTCCGGCAGTAGGGTAGACACTGGTGATTTCACCGAGCGAGGCAGCGACACAGATGATGATCAGAGACACTCCGAGCCATCCCCAGATGATGTTCACGGGACCACCGCCAGCCAAGGGGTAGAGCATAGTCGTGGCAAGACCGTAGGGAATGGAGGCGAGGACGAAGGACATGAAGGCGACCTGCAACGTCGAACGGGTGCGCTCGAGCTCGGGCTTGTAGCCCAGCTGCTCGAGCATGTTGTCGGCGCCGCCATCGTCGGAGCGGGAGGGGCGGGTGGCATAGCCATCCTTGACGTCGCCCTTGACGCCGAAGCCGAGATCGTGCTCGCGGGCACCCGGATCTTGCGAGACCACGTGCGGCATTATGGAAAATAGGACGGGGATGAACGGAAAGGGACCCCGCGAGACTGGTGCGTGTTGTTAATTGGGCGATTGACTGAGGCTGTTTGTCGAACAGCGAGTCGAAGGAGAGAAAGACTCGGAGACGACAAAAGACACAGGGGGGGGGGGGAGATAAAGTTAAAAGGATGAGACGACGAAGTATCCAGGTGACATAGAGACGGTGTTGATGCCTTTATGTACTGCAGAACCAAAGAGGGATAGATAGAGAGGGGGGGGGGAGAGAGAGAGGAAGTTTATTTCCCGAGAGGATCGACGAGGTGTATATTGACTTGAAGTGTTCCGGAGCCAAAGAAAAGAAATAAAAAATGGGAGGACGAAGGATTTAAAGAAACGAGGAAGAGGGGAAAAAAGAGGCAAAACCCGGCAAGGGTCGAAAAATCCACGAGGGAGAGACTGACAAGACAGGCAGAGAGAGAGAGAGAGAGACAGCAGCCTGCCTGCCGGGAAGGGACTCAATTGAGTTGAGTGGTGAGGCAGTCCTCACTCACTGTACTCTGTACTCTGCACAGTCGCAGCCAGTGACTGTCATCCTCTCTCTCTTTCTCTCTCTCTCTCTTTCTCTCTCTCTCTCTTTCTCTCTCTCACTCCCGTGTGTCGCGTTCGCCGGGATGGCCAGTATGACGTCCTCCTCATTGGACGCCGACGTGGACTGCGGGACCGCCCCGTGTACAAGTACGGATAGTCAAGTACCTATCTTGATGAATGGGGCCCCCTTGTCGTCCTGCGGTCGCAGTCTTGTCCTATCAGTGCCGTCCCCTGTATCTTGATGTGTGTGTGTGTGTGTGTGTGCGTGTGCGTGTGCATACCGTGCTTGTTGCATTGTGCCAGCTGGCTGGGCGTGGACGTGGGCAACGTCGGCCTACTCTTGGAAGCGTACCTACTACGTAGCCTGTATTCGTAGTGTACACTGAGCTACCCTCAAAACTTGCTGTGTTGTTGATCTCGGGGGGCCTTGTCTGACTCGGAGTCCCCGGTGGGTTTGTCGGTGCCACAGCAATCTTGCTGCCCGCAACGCAGAGGCGTAACCTGTACCTGTATCCGTAGCTGTATCCGTATCCGTACATGCTAAGACTTGCCCAGTGAGTGGCTCGTCTCGCTTATGGGCGACATGCTGCGGCACAGCAGAGATATCGCATCGCATCGCAGAACGCCGCGGCATCACACGACGAGGCCGAGGAGGAGCTGAAAAGGCAGGCATGTGGTCACCGGTATCCGTACCGTACCGCAACTTGAAAAGCAGGCATCATCGCATCCTATCGCAGCA
This sequence comes from Colletotrichum tanaceti, assembly GCA_005350895.1. Taxonomy (NCBI): domain Eukaryota; kingdom Fungi; phylum Ascomycota; class Sordariomycetes; order Glomerellales; family Glomerellaceae; genus Colletotrichum; species Colletotrichum tanaceti. Next base: position 87,647 of record PJEX01000112.1, read on the forward strand.
ACCGTATCTGGTGTGGCGCCAAGACCAGGCCTACTCGTCCAACCTGTAAGAGCGCGTGAATGGCTAGACGACGTCGGCTCGGGGCCCTGGTTGCGGTAATTTGTCCCGCGCTATCGACCGCACCTCTAAAGCATATTGGGCCAGCCATCATCCGCGCCAGATGCAAGGCAGGCCAGCGAGCTCTCTTTTCTCCTCCTGCTCTAGCTCTAGCTCTAGCTCCCAGTCTGCCACAGCCTGGCCTGTCTCGCATTTATTTGCATTCATGTTCCCTCCGGCAGTCGCCAGCCATTAGCGGCTGACGACCAAGACGGCGCGCCAATAGGACCTTGGTCCGCGGTTTTGTGTCGCACGACTTGGATTAGCCTAGGCAAACAGGAGCTGGGGGGGCTTCAAGCTTGTCATCGGATGTCGGGGGCCCAGTACGGATACAGGTAGGTACTCTGTACGTAGGTAGCAGGCCAGCTCGTCGAGGCGTGCTTCTTCGTGTCTTCTTCGATGCTTCTAATGCATCTGCGCCGTCCCGCCAAAGGCCAAAGCGGGTTAGAGGGTGATGATCTCAGATCAGCGACCGTGGCAAGATTCGACGAGCCGCCGCCACGACCCCTAAAACGTCGCGCCTCTCCCCTCTTCTCCTCGCTCAAAACCTGCTGTTGTCGTTCAAGTTGTCCTTGCCCCTCCCCGTCGGGGCCGAGAAGGATGACCCCGAGAAGCTGTCAAGTCGTGAAGCCGCCAGGCGTCGGATGAGGCTCCAGTGCTCCACGTCGTGGCGCCTGCGCGCGCCTGGCGCTCCACGCTTCGTTAAGGGGGAAAGCAGGGTCCGAGAGACGGCAGAAAAAACCCGTCCACCTCTGAGACGGCCAAAAAATGAAGGGAAAGATCCATTTCTCCATCTGTCCTCGCCCTCTCGACCCTTGCCCAACGGTCACAATGCGTTATGACGTAGTGAGGTGGTCCAAGGTGCCCGACTGACGCACCGGAGGGCTCTCCACTCGAATGCAGACCGTTGGTTCGCCCGACGCGAGTCGTGGAGCCTCTCAATGCTTTCCGATTTGCCGTCTTGAATCCGACCATGGTGGAGGCCAACTCGGGTTGCTGTCAGAGAACGAGCGAGTGAGCGTTTGAAGCAGAGTCGAGTGGGCACCCGCCGAACGGAAAGCGAATAGAGAGAGAGATAGGAACGAAATGGAGGAGGATGTTGGAGGAAATGGAAAAGGTGGAGCGGATGGGGATGAACCACAGGGAAATCCCCAGCGCTGCGCAACCAATCCCAAGGCTGTTTGTGTGTTTGTGTACGCGAAAAAGGGCCCCGGGAGAAACCACACCCCCCGGACCCCGACAAGACCAAGCCCGCTAGGATCGCGAGGCCTGCAAGCTCCCGTAGAAAGTGGCCCTGAAGAGGCCCCCCGAAATGGTGCTGATGTCACCAAAGACACTCCAGTGATGGGCCGCCCACCTGCCGTACGTGGTTAGAGGCAAGGACTGAGTCGTACGTAAGAGTATCTGCTGCGCGGCTTAACGCGGGAGAGGTACTTGTCGGTGACAGTTGTCGGTGGGCGGCCGTCTGCTGGCCAATCATGGTCAAGATCTGAAGGGCAGAACGTCCAGCCTGTCCCACCTCGCCGGGTCGGCCAACTGTGCTGGAGGCTCTCTGATGGATGGCGCAATTGTATCCGTAAGGATAGGTACATCGTACAAGACGGATACCCTGAGACCCCTTGAGACCCTGTCTTGTGCCGGGCTGAACAGGAGGGGCACCACACTCACGATACGTAGATACGTATTGAATCCGGGGAAAGGCTGAGATGGTGGGAGGATGAAATGAAAGATAGCCTTGCATCGTGGGCAGCCGGATTGCGTCAAAATGATTGCTGGGTGATGGAGCGTAGATCATTGCCGTGACGTTGACGAGGCGCCCGTCATCGTAGCATCAGGGGCGAGTGGCTTTAGGATGCCAAACCCCCAAAAGGCACACCGAAGGCAGACCGAGGGGAGAGAGTGGCGGCAAGACCGAGATAGTGGTATCGGCGACGACAAGGTTGGGAACCAGCATGTACGAATACATCGTACACTACTGGGAAGCGACTCCCGAGACAAGCAAGCACTGCAGGAATCGCTCGGCAGAGAAGGAAAGACGGAGAGATCTGTGACCGGGTTTCCGTTTCGTTTGTGTTGGCTTGCACTGCGTAAGGCTGCCTTTGCGCCCGTCGACGGCCACATGGGTTTCGGGATCCGTGTTTCTCAAGCGGCTAGCGCCACTGAGCCGCAGCAGCCGAGAGCCTATTAGCGACAGCCAACGACATGAAGGGACTACAAATGGAGAGAAAGATCTGCGGTTGGATTTCCTTGTGTCTTGACAGAGTGCGTGCAGTGCAGTGCAGACAGCATGGCGAGGGGAGGGGAGGGGAGGGGAGGAGAGGCATGGTACAACGTACATGGGGGAGGACTCGCTGTAGAATGCCCCGCTGCTGCTGCTCGAGCAAGAAAGGTTGATAGAAGCGCCAAGACTATTATAACAGCAATCGACGGGATGCAACGTGGAGCTACTGACTGGCAGCAGAGACGATGGGAGTCGACGGGGAGTTGATGGGTGGGGGAGCCGGTGATGCTGGCGGGAAGACGTGTTGTTGTGTAGGTAGGGTAGGTACAGAGAGAGACCAGAACGAATAGGTTCATGATGGAAGAGCCAGAGAATCCAGACTCAAGCCTGAGAAATCCGGCTGCCGGCCACCAGCCATCGTTCATCGCTGAAAGGGAAGGTGCGCACGTGTTGGCGTTGATGATTTGCATGGGGAAAGAACCAACACTTACAGGTACCGGTACATCACGCCTGCCGTTGAACGGAACGACCGTACCTACCTACTTAGGGGGAAACGGGAAGAAATAGACGTTACTAACGTCGTCTGCCAGCTGCTCCTTCCTCGACTTGACGCCCAAGATTCTGGCAGCCTCATCGATACGTACCATGTCTTTCTACCTCCTTCTCTTCTCTCCTTCTCTCCTTCTCTCATTTTCTCCCCCTCTCCCCCTCTCCTTCGGACATCACTTTCCACCCCATCTTCTCTCTTCCTCTCCTCTGCACATTACGTCTTGGGCTACTTTCTGTCTGTCTGTGTAGTCTGTTCCCTGTGCACCACCAATGCCCTCCAACAATGTCGCCGTCTATCTATCTCCACAGATACATGCCTCGTCAATCTTTCCAAGACGCCCAGGAACACGACCAACGTCTGCCCGATGAACAACAGCCCACTGACAAGCCTCTGGGTGTTAACGACACACCGTGCTTGCCAGGACCAATGTCAAGGACCGTCCGGGATTGAAGTCTGCCACTGCAAGGAAACAATACTGGGTCGAAAGCCAGACTAGTGAATCCCACCTGTGGCATGGCCGCATGGGGTGGCCAAGCCCTTGACTTGCCCTGAAGGGCTGGGTTGCCCACGTTCAGTTGAGACCACGGATGATACATCAAGAGCTGTCAGAAATCACACACTACAGGGTACGATAGACGGTGCCGTCAACGGCCAACCACGGACGACACCGCCAGCAGCCGACTCTTTGACATCAGGCACATTTATCCGTGATGTACGGTCCTGCGCAGATGATGCGATGGCCCAGATGCGGCAAATCTGGTTCACAGAACTTGGGCGAGTCCACTCGTCACTTTGCATTGGCGGACACGGAAGCAAAGACTGTGAAATGCGAGCTGTGTCAATCAACTCCAGGAGCCCGGTTTGCTCTAGAAGATAGGACTTTCGACGGCCAATTCAAGTACATGTCTTCTCAACAGGCCAAGGGGACCAGCACTCGGGGAAGCACAGCCTCCTGTTCCGCCCCGGCCCACACCGGGTAGGTAGTTAGTTCATCGTACAACGGGCCTGCGCAGACCGTCTTCGGCCACAGGCATAGGTACACACGCATGATACCTGTCCACTCGGTGAAGGCAGATAGGGCGTCTCCTGCGTGGGGGGGCCATCCAGGGTGGCTGTTGCTTATCTCAAAAAGTCGGCAAGATGCCCCAGTGCTTCTTGCTTATCGAATCGCTAGTGGAACAAGATACGCCTATCGCCGACGAAAGGAAAGGCACCGCATGAGATATCGGCAAATGAAGATGGCCATGTCGACTCCTATCTCAACGTCAACGGCATCCGGTCCCCCCTCGAGTGATGCCCACTTCGGAGACAGCACGTCTTGTCCGCTCACGTGGACGGCCGTTGCGGTGCACCTCGCTTCTTGCAACGGCGATGGTGATGGCGATAGCGATGGCGACGGTCAGCAGAGTGAGGGGGAGGGAGGCCTCGGAGGTCCAACGGGAATACGCTGTTGAGCGACGCCCAGACCTCAGTCCATGGCTGCAGCTCTCAGTGCGAACCAACGAACGAGGGTCGAGTCTCGCAGAAAGAGGATACAATGCATCGATTACTTACGGAGCACAGCAACAAGTCTCCTTCGTGCAGAGTACACCGGAACCACCCTGCCACCCTTACTACGTAGTACGTACGGAGTAGAGAAAGAAGTATGTCCAAGACGCTCGAACCCACACGGGTTGCCGACAACAGTCGGCCAAGGACCAATATACAGGCCCCAGAACCACAAAACGGCCAACGACGTGTGGTGTGGTCGTCGTTCCAACTTTCAGCACAAAATGCCGCGTTTCACCGAGGTAATGTAGGTACTTCCCTCTCACATTGCACGAGGACGCAGGCCGTCTACGTTCCTGTCCCCCCGTGCCCCCCCAACCCCCATCCGCCGTTGAACCCCTGTACTACGCTCTCTGGGTCGCCTGGGTCCCCCCCGAAGCTGAGGCTGCAGTAGCGCAATTTTCGTTAAATGATGGCGCGTTCCAACAATCTCAGCGAGTGTAACACATGCGTGGGTCGCTAGCGCCAATCAATCAACCACCAGTCAATCGCTCACCCACCAAGGACTCTGGTAATGTTGCGATCGGTCGGAGGACGCCCGGAATGGGGAGGGGCATTGAATGCTCAACGCCGGGCCCACAACCGGGGAGAGGGGCGGGCAACGAGGATATGATCTGTGCACGGGGAACCACTGCTCCTGGTTGGCCAACGGCCCTACGCCCGCTCCGGCCCCACTTGTGCAAAACTTCTCACAGGTCCCTCGTATCCGAATGGCCCCACTCTGAACCGTTTCTAACCCATCTCACTGGTCCGCCCTACTGCACTAACAATTTTTTCCAACCCAGACCGGACCAGCCGAGGTCGATGAAGAGAAAAAGACGAGAGGGAAAAAAGAAGAAGTGAGAGAAGGATTGCATAGAGGCCAGCAAACGCTAACCAGCTGAAGAGCATAATGAGGCCAAGGGCAGCAGCGAATCGAGGGTCAAAAAGGAGTATCCCATCAACCAACCAACAGACAATCAGCTGGGTTTCTTTCGCATGGCAAAAGGAAGACATGACCAAAAACGAACACTTTGAAAGGGACGAGACTCGAACTCGCGCGGGTTGCCCCACCAGGAATCAGATGTTAAGCTGACCTTAACCTGGCGCCATAACCAACTCGGCCACCCTTCCAGCAGTTTGAGACTTTGGTCTGATTGATGGCAAATCTTCCGGGTTCCTGTGTAGATGTCCAGCGACTGCTCCGGCCTCGTACCGGCGGTTGTACACTCTCTGTCTGGTGCTGGCTTATCGCAATGTACACCCCGACTATGCGTACGGATATTCACAAAGGCTGATCCCCAGGCTCCATCTCTATTCGCTGGCGAGTTGCACAGGCCTACCTAGCCTATGATCTACCTACCGACTGTTCTGGCTACCTAGTTCGGTTCCTCGATGCCTCTGCCTCGTCGTCACCGTTAACGGCATTTCCCGCTTTGGTGCATACGCCATGCCGCTCATCGATAGGAACGGAGAGGGAGGAGGGGATATCGCAAGTCGCGTCGGTCCCTACATACAGATACGCCCTACGCGCTCCGAGCCCTACTCGGAGGCCACCAACTGCCACAAGGTCGTGCGCCCGTTGGCAATTTGCGTCGCCATGACGCTCCCATCCGGCGTGATGGCTCCTGTCACCACTGACGGCGACTTGCCGTTCTTCGCTATGCCCTGGGTCGACTGATCGAGGCAGACGCCGCTCCTCGAATCGCGAATCCGAAGCTTCCCGCCGTCCGACTGCACCGTTGCAACGAATTCGCCATCCCCCGTCACGCATCCGAACACGCAGCCCTTCAGCTCGAGCTCTGCCCTGCTGCCGTTTCCGGGCCACCACGTCGTCAGAACCCACGTCCCCGACTCCTGTCCCTTGCGTGAGACCACCATGACGCGCCCTTTGCCAGCAACGAGCTGCACCGCCTCGCGCCCGTCGTCATCCCACGCCATCTTTGCCTTGGACTCGTCCACCAACGACCACGTCGTCGCGTCCCAGCTCGTCAACCGCCCCGACCGATCGACGGTTGCCATGCGGCTCGAGTCCGGCGTGAATGCGAACCGCGCCGTCGGCAGCCCGTTCGTCCGCCTCTTGCTTTCTCGAACCGTCAGGACGTGCGTGGCGATGACCGTCTCCCACACGTCGACGCATCCCGCCGATATCCACGCCAGAAGGCGCCCGTCAGGTGAGAATTGAACCGTGTGGAAACCCGTCCCCGTCGAGAGCTTGGCCTCGATTGTCTGGCTTGCCAAGTCGAACGTCCACGCCTCGTTCACTGCCCCGAGCCGAAAGGTGATTGCGATTATGGAACTGTCCGTCGGGGAGATGGCGATGCCGGTGATGTAGTCCATCACGATGTCGACCACCACGCGCCGAGGCGGCACGTTGCGGAGCGAGCTCCAAATGAGCACATTGCAGTCTCCGTGGACCGTTACAAAGGTGGATTTCGACATGCTCAGTAGCCTGATTTGCGCCGGTATACCCTTGGAAACCGTCTGCGAGAACTTGTATTGGACGCATATTGGCTGGCCCGAGCAGCTACCACGTCGCGCGTCGTCATTCTCGTCGTCGTCGTCGTCGTCGTCGTCGTCGTCGTCGTCGTCGTCGTCGTCGTCGTCGTCGTCGTCGTCGTCGTTGTTCCGGTCGTCCCCGTACCACATGGCAGAAATATGAGGCCTGGGCGGGACTGCTTTGTGATGGTGATGATTGCCTTCCAAGACACATGGCCCCTGTGCGTCCTCTGGACCTCTTGTGGCTTCGGGTGTGTGCTGGTCTAGGACGAAGGGGAGCCATGTCAAGAGTCACAGTCGAGGTTTTGCTTCGGACGGCCAAGACGTCGCGAATCACCCCGTTCGAGTTTTGGGTTTCGTGTTGTATGCACCGCTCTCGGATGTCACATGTCTTTGCAGATGGCATGAACGCCAAACCTAGGAGACACCCCTCCGGGTTCCCCTCTTTGACCATCGTTTGACACTCGCAGATCCGGGGGTTGGGGGGCGCTTGGGCGAAGAGTCTTTGACTGTGCGTACATGGAAGCGTTCGGTTCCCCTTGGGTGCCCCAAGACTGCGAGGGACTGCCATCAGACGGCTGATGATCTGGCTGTTCATTGGCGTCGGTGGTATCATCTGGAGTGATTCAACATGCCCGAATGATGTCCCGTCATGCCCGACACGCGTTGCTATGCTCCGACTTTCGACAGATGTATCACCTCGCTCTTGGCGTGACCGGAAGACCGTATTGTATTACCAATGCCCTATAGCTTGCAGTATTAGTTGCCACGCTCCTGAATTGTCCGGCAGTTCGCTCTGGGCGACCCTGGGAGTTGTGGGATTGGTACTGAGGAGCTCTGACGTCGCTCGACAGAGAAAGAAGGTCTTTCGGGAACGACCAACGTCCCGCGCCTGGACTGGGTGGCCGTTTCTGTATAGACAGTAGGCCGAGGGGACGGAGGCTTCTGAACCACATGGGGTGGATCGTCGTGACTGGAGGCTATGGCTGGACCCGGGTGTCGTTCGCGGCCTTCTCCGGCAAGACCTGGCATTCTCGTCTTCAATGTTGCCTGGTAGTCGAGCCCATGGGGCAGAAACTCGGGAACGCCTCCATTCCCATTGAGCCCATTTCAAAGTTCACCAAATGGAGGCAGCTTTTGTGTTGATCAACGCGACGTCCTTTCCGACGAGAACTGCTGCAAAAAAACTCACCTAGTTCTAGTTTTTGTTCACTTGGGTGCTGTCACGTTCATTCTTCATCACGTCGCCGCGGTCACCTACCTAATTACCTGTTTACATGTCATGACCAGGAGCCGGCCGGCCCTGCTCAGAGGTGTATGAGAAGTTCACAATTCCGACCTCATCTTTTCTACTCATATTGCTACGAGCATTTCCTTGCTAAGGCGTTTCACTGCTGCCAGTTTATCTGTTCAAAAACAAGACGGCCACACCTGTCATCCCACATCTCACCTAATTCAAGCTTCCAAGCTGTTTTCTGATCAAACACGCCCCTCCGCTCTCAGCGTGTCTCTCGTCTACATGATCGTCTTCTGCCAGCACTCGTCGAAAATGGCAAGTTGAGAAGCCTCCCTCCCGCTTGGGCGGTTGTAATTATTGGTTGACTGATTCTCTGCAGATGAGCGAGTGATAAAAGGCCTCTAGGGGTCCAGCCCGAGCTCACAATCCCGAAACTTGCCCTCCGAGCCCCGATTCACGCTCTGCTTCGGTGACCTCCGTTCCGACTCCTCTCGACTGAAGTCAAGAGATGCTCGACCAGGCCCGCTGCCTCCGCCGGATGGGATCGAGTCGCCATGCCCTTCTGCGCTCCGCTACCATGGCGTTGGGTCTCACCAGAGCTCAGTTCTATTTCACACCCGCGTCACTGTCGATCTTTCCGATGACTCCTCCAACCCATGACGCCGTGCCCATACATACATAGCGTCAGGACCTGGTGGGTTGCGCTTCTGCACAAGTCTTTCGTTTACGGCGAGCTTGGAATTGGAGGTGTGGTTCGAATGCGGAAAGACGTGTGTATGTGGGGATGGACAGGAAACGGAAGACCGCCCGGGAGTCACAGAACATCAGACAAACATCATCAACCTAGCCGTCACGGCCAACCACGGTTGGAAGCAGTCGTCATCGTCGTCAAAGAGCACGCCACATACACTTCCCCCCCTGCTCTGACGTGCCTTGGGTGTGTTTTGGAACGGTGAATTGGTATCTAATGTTGAATGACTTAATCAAATCCCAACGCCACGGCATGCTCGCTTCGTCACGAGTCCACGACACTAGTATTATTGCTTGCGGCATCTCGGGTCGCTGTCGGCGCCAAAGTCCTTGCAGACCTCCCGGCCGAGGGCGTTGATGCCCTCGACGACCCACAGGCGGTAGTTGGAAAAGACAAAGACCTTGCCCGGGGCGAAGGCGAAGTTGTTGGAGGTCTCGCCGAGGTGGATCTTGCCGAGCAGGACGCCGTCCGGGTTCCAGACGTGGACGCCGTCGCCGCAGCCGGCCCAGACGTTGCCGTCCGTGTCGGTGCGGACGCCGTCGGGGAAGCCCGCGTCGGCGTAGGCGAAGACGCGGCGGTTGGCGAGCCGCCGGTCGGCGACGACGTCGTAGGCGTAGATGGTGGCGGGGCCGGTGAGGTTGGCGTCGAAGCGCTGGGCGCCCGTGTCGGAGACGTAGAGGGTCTTGTAGTCCGGGGAGAACTCGATGCCGTTGGGCTGCTGGATGCCGTCGGCGACGGCCTGGACGAGGCCGGTGGCGGGCTCGAAGCGGTAGACGTGCCGGGGCACCTGGGAGGCGGGGCGGAAGTGCTGGTAGAAGCCGTACTCGGCGTCGGTGAACCAGAGGTCGCCGGTGACGGGGTGCTGCCTGACGTCGTTGACGGCGCTGAAGTTGCGGCCGTTGAAGCCGACGACGAGGGGCTCCGACCTGTTGGTGTTGACGTCGACGGCGAGCAGCTTGGAGTAGGCGGCGAAGTCGCCCTGGTCGCACCAGACCTGCATGGGCGGCGGGGCGGACCGGTCGGCGCCGGGCGGGTAGTAGGAGGAGCCGCCGTTGGCCTCGGCGAGGTCCGGGAACTGGGTGCTGCGGACGGAGAGGTCGTCGAGGGAGACGACGGTGATGTTGATGTTGTCGTCGAGGGACCGGTAGTTGGACGAGATGTACAGGGCGTTGTCCCGCCTGTTGTAGACGCCGCCCTCGTGGAAGGCCTGCCAGTCGAGGTCGGCGATCTTGCGGGCCGTGGCGTTGGCGCCCACGACGTTGGCGAAGGAGGGCTGGTACGCCAGCAGCGAGATGGCCGGCGTGCTGAGGTTGGAGGCGTGGATGGAGGCGAGGTAGCCGGCGCCGCCGGTGGCGAGGGCGTGGAGGTCGACGTTGACGAGGGACATGCTGGCGGCCCGGAACCAGAGGGCGACGTGCCGGAGCGAGGGGACGTTGAAGGCTAGGCTGCTGTCGCGGGAGAGACCGATGCCGTCGAAGAACTGGGAGAAGCCGTAACGAGCGCCGGTGGTGACGGGTGGAGTAGGATCGTGGTCGGAGGAGGAGGAGGAGGAGGAGGATAACACGGGCCGGGGAGCTTCTTTATGCTTATGCTGCTCCCCGTCCTGATTCAGTTCTTCCGAGGCCATGGACGATGAGGAGACTTGGCGGCTCTTGGAATCTGCATAGTCTTATTATCTAGATCATGATCTGCAACACGTGGGCCGTCGATTTAAAAGAGTGGAGCGAGCCTACGGCAAAAGAGAAGGAATTATCCGTATCCGTACGGAGCAAAAAGGGGGGAGAAGGACAATGACGTTGGGCTCGATGAGCAAGGGCCGATGAGGCGAGTCGTGAGAACAAAAAGAGACAAGTTACAACAGACGGCCAAGGTCGAATATTACCAGGGGCGTTAAAGATGTTTACCCCGCACCGACAAGGCATCCCTGGCTTGGTATGTATCCGTATCCCTGGTTTGCATCCCTGGTCTGCTTCCCAGTACCTATTACAGGAGAGAAGAAGTCCGGCGGCTTAGCTTCGCACGAGGTGCAGCTTCACGACTCGGACGCCGTCCACCACCACATTGGCCCACAGCGGCCTGGCCTTGATGGCCTAGAGTTCGTTTTTGCAGCATGTTGGCGCCGGGATTGCGGACTGGACAAATGCCGGACGATGTGCCCACCCCGGAACTCGACGTGATGCGGACATTGGTAAGAGCTAGAGGCCCCCAAACCACCACTTCCAGGCACACCTAGGTACTGTGTAAGAATAGTATTACAGTACGAAATTGGGGGACGGAGACGCAAGAGCACGAGGTTGATGGCGTGCGGTGCCAAGAGAAAAAACAAATCTCTTATGCTATACACTGTCACTACGGATATCCGTACTCTGTATCCGTACTCTATGCATGGATGCTGGGGTCATCTTAACATTACATAATTACCGTGATCGTCGTTCCTTGATGGTCTTGGATAAGGACCGAGACACATCAATGCGAACTCTGTTCTCCAAAAAGAAGCTTATTGGCAAGCCCCGTCGTCTCCCCATCGGCATTACGTAGTAATTACTTTCAGCGGTCCTTTTTGACGTGAAAACGAGTAAGTGGGCAGAGTCGAGTGGCATAAACACGGCACGAGTCTGGCTCGCGAACGGTTGTTTCGTTCATCCCAAGCCTCCCAATCAGAGCTAAACTGTGATCAACACGACGCGCGATTTTACTAGATTGTCGTTGGGATCAAGCCAGGAACACCAGGGCAACTCTACTTATGGCGCGCCGCTCCTCCCCAAATCTGCCCATTGCCGCCGTCATCACAGACACGTTGCGGGCGCGGGAAAGCCGGATCACAGAAAAGATGCGATACGAAGGTTCGGGCCTGGGGTGTATTACATGGATGCTGGAAATTGGCATTGGACGCAACGCTCGAGGCGAAAAGGTTTAAAAGAAAAAGAAGAAAAAAGGGTTAATAAAAAAGGGCCGAGAAGAAGCAAAACAAGAACGACATGACTCTCAAATCTCAATTGGCGGTGGACCTCGTTCGTTTATATGTAGTCTATGCTAGCCTTGGCTAATTAGTTCCCCTTTTAATCTTCAATACTCCGTACGGATACATAGCTTTGCCAACCTGGCAACTCGGCCTGGGGCGCCAGACGTGTAGATTAATCGCCGATGGTGGAAATTTGGATCCACGGGGAGGCCGAAGAAGTCCAGACACTCACACAAGCGAGGGACGAGGAACAGATGTTGTGTGTGTCTAGCCCAGCAACAATAGCGAAAAGATTCCGCACCATCGCGCAGGGCGCCGCAGGTTCTTTTTGTTTTCTCCTCTTGTTTGTACAAACGAGACCGCCTTGGACACTTGCGGCTCTGCCGGCCAAAGGTTGTGTTCCTCCCATTGGGAATCCGTCGGACATCTTCGCCCCAATCGCCCAAGATCAACGGGGGGTGCATGTTCTGCATGCGTGACATGGTTACCCGGCCGATGGTGTCCTCACGGTAATTAGCATCCGATTAGGGCGCCACGATGCGATTGGTATCCGAACACAGATTAGATCTAGAATATAGGGCTGAGATGACCCAGCCAGAGTCTTAATTCAAGTACAGAGCATCATCCGAGAAGAAAGACGAATCCATCCAGGGCATCTCAGGCACTTGATGCGACTGTATAATGGCCTAGCCACGAAGCCGGCCAGTGATGGTCCGACAGCCCCAGAATGAAAACAGACTGCCACTCTTCCACCGCGAAAGTGTGACGTACTCTAACAGCAGCTTGTAGTAGTACCATACTTGCCATCCGAGAAATGCGTTGTCCCTGCTTTAACAGAGTTGGGCTGGGAAGGCAAGCAGGCTAGAAGCACAACTCTGGGCATTACAAACTATAGTGAGTTGCCGCGAGACACAACTATGTAGCTAAACAAGTTGGAAATAGTAGGTAACCTGTTGATGAACTGAGTCTAATCCCATTATGTTCTCCTGCAAAAACACATTGAGTTCTAGTTGTGATATAGCTCCTTCCTCATGACTGAAGGTGACTTGGACTCGTTCCCAAACACAACTAGGTACTTAGCCTAACTACGTATTCTAGAGGGGGCAACAGCACACAAATCCAACCAGCTTCAGACTTCCAGGCAAGAGAGTATCAAGTCAAGATTGATTGATTCTATCATTTCCCATAATCAAAGAGATGGTGCCTTAGGCTGTAGAGAGGCTCATCCATAAACATACCCTGCAGCACGTGATACATCACATTTCCCACAGCCTAGAGAGCCTTCTTAACTTACCGTTTCTCAAGGTAGCAGCCAGGGAATACGTCATGATGCTAAATTCTCGCTTGAGGTTATCCAGAGGCTGCTGCCAGCCTTACTTCTTCCCCCCTTACGCCTAATCACGTGCCTCTTGGACGCGCTCACCACTGTCCACCACAACAAGACGCGTATTCCATCACTGAACAACAGCTTGAAAACCCAGACCGACCTGTGCCTGCCTGAATACTTTCTTTGGCTGTCTCTTGCCCTAAAGGAAAGAAGAACGAAAATCCGTGCCAGTACCCTCCTGCCTTACCCTGCCCCTTTTCTCTCCCACCTCCTTTTCTCTTTCTTCTTCCTTCTCCTCCTCTCACTCACACAATCTCACTCTCACACTCTTGCAACCCAACAATCAAACTTCACACCTAGAAACAAAGCACTTTCATCGTTTTCAAACTTCCCTCAAAGCAAACCATCAAGAATCGCTCACTCATCACTGGTCTATCGCCAAGATGAAGGTAAGTCCTGGTTCTTCATAGCCCTCCCGCGTCCCCTTCAGCCAGTACCACCCATGACAAGACACATCAAGATTGTGACGCTCACGTATATCTTCTCACAGACTTCTGTTATTGCCGTCATTGCAGGCGCTCTGGCTGCCGCAGTCAACGGTGTTCCCATCGCCGACAACGCCAATATGGCTGTCACCCAGGCTGCCCAGGCTCATGCTGCTTCTAGTGTCGCGGTCGCTCATGGCCTTATCCATGGCGTTGGTCCTCACCGCTTCGACCACATCCATGGCCCTCCTGGCGCCAAGATGCCCGGCGACAAGGAGCCTGGTGGCATTGTCATCATCCGTCCCTCGGTTTCCTTTGAGGATGCCCACACTCAGACTGAGATGCCGACTTCCTTCCAGGATGCTCCCACTCAGGACATCATCCATCTCCCAGTTTCCTCGCTGGATGCTCACACTCAGACTGAGATCAGTGAGATGCCGACTTCTGCTTCCTTCCAGGCTGCTCCTACTCAGGATATCATCCATCTCTCGGTTTCATCCCAGGATGCTCACACTCGCACTGAGATACCGACTTCCTTCCAGGATGCCCACACCCAGACTGAGATGCCGACTTCTGTCTCTTTCCAGGATGCTCCCACTCAGGTTATCATCCATCTCTCAGTTTCCTCTCAGGATGCCCCCACTCAGGATATCATCCATCTCGACCAGAGCTCTGAGGACATGCGCGTGAAGCGTACCCAGATGCTCAACATGCCCACCCGGTCCATCTCCATGTCCACCCCTGCGTCCAACACCGCTCACTCGACCAGCAGCAGAGTTGGCAACGTGGAATGGGTCGAATGGTACCTGCTCTGCAGCGGTGGCTTCTTTGGCTGGGTTCCTCCCCAGTGCGCCACCATGACTCCTTATGGTCCTACTGGTCCTGAGCCCTCGTTGATGTTGACTACTGTCAGCACCAGCACGATCTCTACCGCCTCTGCCAGCACGAAGACCTCTTCTACTGGGGCTGAGCCCACCCTGATGCTGACCACCGACCACACCGTCACGGCCTCCATCAACAAGAAGACCTCTTCTACCGAGGCTGAGCCGACCTTGATGTTGACTACTGACAGCAGCGTCATGGCCACCATCGACAAGAAGACCTCATCTACCGAGTCTGAGCTCTCCCTGATGCTGACCACCATCGCCAGCATGATCACCCCGACTCCCACCAAGGAGGAGGCTACCTCGAACACCCCCACCTCGACCATCACCGAGTCCGAGGACCCCAAGATCGAGTACACCTTCGCCAAGGTCGCCAAGTCGCCTGTCGTCACCCGTCTTGGCTAAGTCTCTCGCTTCCCACACACGCTCACAATCTCTGTATCTTTGGGTTGGCTGTTGCTTTGTAGGAGGAAGACAACAGCACCTGGAAATGGTTTGGTTTACAAGAAAGGGTTCGCCATTCATGGAACACTGGACACACATTGGGTTTGAGCACAAACATTGCTGAGGGAGGGGTTTCATTATTCAGACACACAGGTTTCTTTTCTACAGAGAGGAAGCACAAGGCTTCAAGTGTTGGGTAACACAAGAGCCAGCAGCATCAGACTGCACTTGAGAACACAATCAACTTGCATTAAACACTACACATTGTATTTTTGACACTCCATTTGTGACATGCCTTGCTGCAATCTCACAGGGGCTGTTTCTCCTTTATGGGAAACAATGTGTCTTGAACCAAGAACCCAATGGTGACTCAGAGTCGGTTTCTTATATTAAAGAACATGTAAGTACCTGTCATCCATAAGTCACATTGTTGACGTCGTCCCTTTTATACCCCTTGATTCATCATTACTCCTTGGGTCTCTGACTTGTAAAAGTCCTCAACATGGACAAAGTCTCCAGAATCTGCCCCAGAAGGTCCGGACAAGTCCACCCCAGAGCCTCGGTCTTCGAAGCGTGAACCAGGACCGATATCGAGTACTTATCGAGATGCCTCTCGTGATCTCAACCGTAACCCGGCTCCAAGGGCCTCAAGCGGTGCCGCCGAACATATCCCACAGACTGGGGAACAGCTCGTCAAAGTCTGGCACGCTCGTCGTCAGATACTCCTGCAGCTCGGGCACGTCGACGGGCTGCTCCGCCAGGCCGGCCCCGGCGGAGGTGGACGTGGCCAGCTTCTCGACGACGTCGGAGTACTGCGCGACGCAGAGGTCGCCGACGTCCCACCCCTTCCGGCGGTGGCCCCGCAGGGCGTCGACGAGGTCGCGCGCCAGCTTGAGAGACATGCTCTGGGCGATGCCGCCGACGGTGTTCTCCGTCTCGAGCGCGCAGCGGAGGAGGAACTTGGTCGTGGAGGTGAGGGCGAAGGCGAGCAGGGGCAGCCAGTAGTCGCCGAGCTGGGGGTCCTCGAGCTCCTGGACGAGCAGGACGATCTCCTCGGCGGCGCGGCGGACCTCGAGGTAGCACCGCATGGGAGTCGACGAGGACGTCGCGTGTTCGGGAGCAGCGTCGGCGGAGCCCGCGCTGGCGGCCTTCTCCGCGTCCAGCTCCCACTTGCGGAGGAGCAGCTTGATGTAGAGATAGGCCAGGCGGAGGTTCGCCGACCCGGGGACGTCGAGCCTGTCGCCGCCGCGGATGATGCGCCGGCGCAGGCCCGGGTCGAGGGAGTCTTCCCACTGCGTCAGCAGGACGTCGAGGTCACAGGGGCCGGTGGGCAACGCCTTGTCGAGGTCGTAGATGTGCTCCAGGTACCCGTCGAGGAAGCGGGAGAGCGAGACGAAGGCGAGATAGACCGACGTCGCCGCGTAGTCGATCGGGCTGGCTGTCGGGCGACCGCAGAGCTGCTCCAAGCCGGGGATCGACACGTCGTACTGGCCGCTCCGCAGCTGGGGCGGCGTGCCGTACGCCAGACTCGACCTGGACCCCAAGAGGGACACCGACGATGGTCAGCACCAATATCCTCGTCCGTCAGACAGCCTAACCCCACAGAGAGAGACATGACATGACATGACATGACGTCGTCACACTCACCACTTGTCGTACACAAAGATGGCCCACCAGATGTTGGTGCGGAGCAGCTTCTCGGCGTCGGGGATGTCCCAGTCGGACGGGTCCCGGTTCAGGCCGAGCGAGTGGCACAGCGAGATGGCGGAGCCCAGCAGGAGGCCGTTGCCGATGATGGAGGTCAGCGGGCGGCCGGCGATGTTGAGCAGGATGGCCAGCAGGGTCGAGATGCCGGGCGAGAGGTGGATCTCCGAGTACAGCGCGTCGTTGGTCTGGTTCCAGATGAACCTCGTGTCCGGGCGGTGCTGGGCGGCGAGGCGCGGCGACTGGGCCCAGTAGGCCATGGTGTGCGCGTAGAGACTCGACAGCAGGGCGGGCGAGATGTGCCGGCGGTCCTCGGCGAAGCGTCTCTCGAAGGAGTGTCTGTCGAGGAGGGGGAAGCACCGGTTGGGTTTCTCGAAGAAGCTGATGATTATCATTAATAAAGACCGTGAGAGAAGACAAGACGCATGTCAAGATACTCGGCCCAATGCTGAGACAGAGAGACAGACACACACATGAGGGGAGAAAGAGAGAAGGAGAGAGACAGAGACTTACAGCTCGACAATGTCTGGCAGCATGGGCTCCAGCAGCTTCTCGATGATTTGGCATTTCAAAAACGCCGGATTGCGGTCGTCCGGCACGCCCAACGGCTGCTTCCTCACCGTGGTAAACACGACGGGTTTCCGGACGCCGCCGCCGCCTCGGTTGTCGTTTCGCGGACTGGTGCCCGAGATCCTGGTGCGCATGCTCCTGTCAAGGACCGACGAGTCATTGGAGAGGTAGGCGGACAGGACCTGGGTATCCTCGATGTCGGCCGGCCCGACGATGTGGGCCTCGTCCTCACCGCCGCCGCCGATGGGCTCAGGGTAGCGGGTGGCCGTGTCATGGGGCGTTGACACGCAAGGGAACCGCCCGTCCAAGGACCTTGATGTCCCCCTGGCCGTCAACTCGGCGTCAGCATGAGCAAGGGCAAAATGAGTTGCTGCCGGGGGGTTGAGGCCAAGATGAAGCTCGGCGGTCGAGACCTGTGTTGTTGATGCCGTTGTTGATGCCGTTGTTGATGCTGTTGTTGATGCTGCTGTTGTTATTATTGTAGCTGCTCGCCGGGGTGGTGAGGGTGAGCGGTGATGACTGCTCGGGTCCCTCGGCTTGCGGGCTGTCTGAGCGTTCCTCCGCGCATTCTTCGATGGCCGCGGAGAGGTGCCGGCCGGGCCCGGGGGAAACTCGCACGGGGTGCCGTGGGCTCGGCAGGTCAAGCATGTCCCTCCGCTTCGATCGACGTTGCACCGAGACTTGCGCTTCCGGCAGGCCAGACACGCCGGGCGGAGGTGAGAGCGGTAGGGGCGCTCCGAGGGAAAGGCGTCGGTGTCAGCCTCGGACGCCATGATTTAGCTGTTTTGCTTTTTTCTTCTTCTACTTCTTCCTCTTCTTCCTCGTCTTCTTCGTCTTCTTCGTCTTCTTTTGCTGAGACGGAATGTGGCATGACGCCTCTGGCTGTTGGCCGTGGAAAGTCTTGGTGATAATATTTGTTGGTGGTATCGAAGAGAGGCTTGAACGCCGCCGCGGTGAAGTTGTCCGCGGGTAAAGCAGGTTTGTTTCCCTAGGGAAACCTTGGGAATGAATAAACGCCGAGATGACGATAACGGACCTAAGCGAATTAGCTTTTTGTCCCTTCCTTGCGTACCTAATTAACCGACCATCTGCAATGCATTTTTATTCAACTCTTCACTCACTCACTTGCTCACTCACTCACTTACACTCCGTTGCGTTAGCAGCTTTTGTAAATCAACTTTTTGTCTGTGCGTAAATGTGAAATGCAATGTACTGCCCTTTGCCCTAGGGGTACAGGGGGCCTAACCTACGAAAATACCTTAATTTATGTATACTTAAGTATCTAAATAGCTTTAATTAATATTAATAACAGCAGGATGCTGCAGAAAAAGCCTAATAGACCTGCAGCAGCTAGTAACTTAGAGGTACTATCTCTAGCGCTGCTAGCTAACAGCACCTAGGCCTATAAGGCTACCTATATAGTAGCCTGTATAGCCTTAATTACTATAACACTAATCTAAAATTTATCTACTAGTAACCTACTAAGCAGCAGTTAGAGGATTATTATTTAGTAGCTACTGCCACTAGCAGTAGTAAAGCTATAATTAATACTATTAAAGCTAAAGAGCTTAGTTATAAAGGTTATAAAGAAGAAGGCTATAAGGCAGTAAAAGCCTTAGAGGCTGTAAAGATAATGTTATTAATAAGGAGGTTAATAAAAATAATATAAATAATAAGAATAATAGTAAAAGTAATAAAAGCAGTATAGTTAACAAAAGTACTAAAGATACTAATAATACTAATAATACTAATAAAAATACTGTAACGTAGGATAAAGCTAGTAAGAATTATATACCTAGCTACCTAAAGCCTTAATTTAAGCCTATTAAAGACCTTATTAACTATAAAGATACTGTTAACTGCAAAATAGGTGTATAGTTTAATACCCTTAATAATCCTTTTAATAATCCTTTTAAGACCTTATTATAGGGCCTGTAGCAGTATAATTTAATACCCTTATAATAATAATAAAATATAATTACACCCTTAACCCTTAAAGACTATAAGTTAAATTACTACTTCTTAATTAAGCCTAAGTTCCTTAGTGTAGTGTTAGTGCTAGTTGTTTAGCCCTTTTAAATTATATAGTATTTAAAGTTATTATTAGCTAGTAATATTATATATATACAGTAAGAAAAGTAGCTTTTAAAAGAGATAAAGGACTATATTTAAAGTTAACTTTAAAGGTAATACTACTTAATAAAGAGATAGATATTAATTAAATTTAGTAAAAAGAAGGTAACTATAAGGATATTAGTTATATACTTTTATAATAACTTTAGTGCTGTAGATAATAAGTAGCTAGTCCTACTATAAGCTTTAATTACTAAGCAGCTTAAGCTAATTAGTTAATGCCTTTTAGAGGTATTCTTTACTATTAAAGTTACCTATACTGCTAGGTTAATTACATTAGCTATAAGTACTCTAGTATAGACAAGAGTAGTAGCAGCAGTTAAGCTAATAAGGGTAGCTAAAATACTGTTGCAAAAGCCTTATAGGCTAACTGCTTACAGACTAACTAGTTAGCTATAAGGCTAGGAGTTACACTTTAAGCTAAAGAAAGCTATATCTCTATTAAATAATATAATTAATAAAGTAGCTAAGCAAGCTAAGTAGAAAGAGAGGTTATTTTAGCAGCTAATAAAGCATTATTAGTATGCTAATTAGATAACTTATTGTAATAGCAGCAGGAAAAGCCCTAACACTAACTAGTACTTTATTATTAATAAGGAGTACTACTAACTTACTCTATATAACTTTAAGCTATAGCAGGCAGTAATATTAAAGCAGCAGCTAGGTATTAGTATTAATAATCCTCTACTAAGTGTAGTTATAGCCTTTACCTAACAGCACTTTGTAAAGGGTATAGTAAAGGGCTAATTAAAGGGTATAGTAAAGTAGGGTAAAGATAATAAGACTGCTATAGGTAGGCTAGCTAGGCTAACTACTGCCTTTCTAGTAGCAGGTAATAATACTACTAGAAACATAGTAGTTAACTTATCCTTTAGCAGTAATAGAGAGTTAAGATAGCCTTAATATCTCCTATCCCCTTCTCCTTAGCAGTATCTAATTAATCTAGCACTACTTAGGCTGCTGCTACTGCTACTGCTGCTACTATAGACGCCTTTAAATTTAAGATTAAAAGAGACAGTTAATCTAATACTATTATTATTACTGCTATAATATAAGGAGAAATTACTATTAAGTAGGTAGGTTAAGGTAAATAATTTTATTAAGTAGTTTATTAATTAAGAAAGTAACTAATAGGTAAGTAAGGGTAGCACTATAGATACCTTTAAGTAGCTTAGATTAGTTAGGTTAAGCCTTATAGTTATATAGTTATTACTAATAACTTACTTCTCTAATCTTAGTATACTAGTTAGCCTAATTAAAATAATAAGGCAGTTAATTAAGGATTTTATTAATATATAAGCCCTTTATAAGCAGTTATAGAGACTGTTAATCTTAAGCAATATGCTTTTGTAACTAAGTAAAATTTCACGCATCAGCAGCCTAAGTTATAGAGAGGATAAAGTTAAAGAAAACAAAGTTAGTAAAGGAGTTTAAATTAACAGAGGAGCCTAAGTTAATAAGGCAGCTAAAAGGGCCTAAGTTAACAAGGT
>PJEX01000112.1:108626-126513 GCA_005350895.1 Colletotrichum tanaceti
CTCTCTATTAATAACTTACTAATTAACTAACCTTTATAGACTTATTATTTATATCCTTACCTCTAGGGCTAACTCTAATCTTATTACTATATCTCTAACTAAGTTAAAATTAATTAAGCCTACCCCTCTAACTAAGTTAATACCTTCTAAATACCCTATATAATTAATACCTTAATTAGAATAATAATACTAATAATAATAATAAGGATAATAACCTACTAGGCATAGGGGTAGCTAATCTAATCTATATTAAAGATAATACCTTATTAATACAGTTAGATCTTATAGAGCTATCTAACTATACAGAAGATTTAGGTAGTAACTTATAAAGAGATAGGAAAATAATAAAGGGATTAGAGAGGTTAGTAGGTAGTATAAGTACTACTATAGATACTTTACTTTATTAGAGGGCCTATAAGGCTATTTTTAGTATATTATTTTTAATATGTTATTTTCATTAATTATCTTAACTGTAGCCTATTTTAACTAAGGTAAAAGCTCTACCTTAGAGGTAGTCTTAACACTACCTTAGCTAATATATATTTCTATATCCTGCAAAACAATAAGGTTATTAAATATCCTCTCTATCCCCTTAAAGTTAATAAAGGAGTGCTAGAAGTATCCCTCTATCTACCTTATCCCTTACCTAACCTCTGCTATACAGTCTGCTAATAGGTCCTTAAAGTCTTACTTATTAGCCTTATCTTAATCCTATATAGGATATTATTATTAGAATAGCCTCTTTAGATTACTAAAAAACTCTTTAATTAGGTTAAAGTCTAGTAAGTATAGAGGAAGAAACTTAAGAATAATGCTAGTAGTATTACATACTTCCTTAATATCTTTTTGCTTATAGAAGCTTACGTTATCTATAACAATAACTAACTTTAGTGTAGGAAAGATAGTATACTTTAGTAGTAGTCCCTCTATTAACTATATAAAGAAGCTATTACTATTTATTATCCTTAGGTATATTATAACGTTAAGGATACTGTTAAGGGTAAGGGCTAGTAAGATCTAATACTGTTACCTACGCTTAAGGATAGTTATTTAATAGGCCTTAAGACCTTTTAGTGCCTATCCTATCCTTTATAAGCTAGTATACTTATTAATACTAGACTTATTAATAAATATAAGCTACTATAGGTTATACCTTTAGATATAATATAACTAGGTATACTAAAGATCTTTATCTTATTAAGTAGTAATTAGATAGATCTTTTTTAATAACTAACTAGTAGCCTTAAGTTACCTACTAATATTTAACTTATAGAGGGTTATACTAAATTATTTACATAGGAAATTATTTATCTTATTAAAGGTAAGGTTATTATAATATACTAGAAGCTTTAATAGCTTATAAAGCTACTAAAACTCTAGCTTTATCTAACTATACCTTATAATAAGGTATCTCTTTACCTACCTAGTTATAAGGTATTAATAGCGCTATAGTCTTATAGTCTAGAGAGAGTACTTTATCTAAGTAGCTATTTCCTTATTTATCTTCTCTATTAAGGTTAATATCTATACTATTTTCCTCTATTTATCCTTATCTAGTATAGGCGCTATTATTATCTATATTTAATTAATTAAT
This sequence comes from Colletotrichum tanaceti, assembly GCA_005350895.1. NCBI lineage: Eukaryota > Fungi > Ascomycota > Sordariomycetes > Glomerellales > Glomerellaceae > Colletotrichum > Colletotrichum tanaceti. The sequence continues at coordinate 110,221 of PJEX01000112.1, forward strand.
CTAGTATTTAGTCTAATTAGTAGCAAAAGGATAAGGGTATTAATAAAGGTATTATAAGTATTGTAAGTATCTTAAGCCTTATTAAATTAAGATAGTAATTTTAATTAGCTTCCTGTTAAGATAGTGATTTTAAGAGGCTTTTTAGTACTCTCCTGCAGCTCTTTAGGCAGGGATAAGTTTAGCCTCACTAGTTAAGATAGTAATTAATTTAGAGCAGCTTTTAGTAGCTTATATAGGGTCTAAATAGCTTTACTTTAAGAGACAGGCAGCTAGCGACAGTAACAGCAACAGTAACAGTAACGTTAGTTGCAGTATTTTAATGTTAATAGGTCTACAATTTGTGATTTCCCTAGCAAAAAAGTAGTTAGATTAGACAGGCAAGCATTTCACATTTACGCACAGACAAAAAGTTGATTTACGAAAGCTGCTAACGCAACGGAGTGTACTCACTCACTCACTCACTCACTCACTCACTCACTCACTCACCCCGCCAACCCGTTCAAGAGCATCATCACACTGCCCAACCCCAGCTGCAAACACGTCGAGTGAGCAGCATATTTTACTTCGTCCCGATTTCAAACCAAGCATTGCGGGGAAATGGCACCCCCCCCCCCCCCCCCCCCCCCCCCCCCCCCCCCCCCCCCCCCACGCCCCCCTCAGCTGGCCCAGAGACGATCAGAGCGCAGAAGCTAATTACAACGTGTTTCGGGCATGGAGCTCTCCCCCGTCAGACAACTTTCCGAACCGAGTCTGATTGTTCTGTTTTCGAAAATAGGATTCTGTTGGAGTCATCCGCATACTAGGTTCGCAAAAGTAGGGCTACCTCCCCAGCGCTCATTGCTCCAGGAGGCTCGGAGGCTTGGAGAAGCCGGGGAACCATCTCCACGACGGCCTGAAACGAGTCCGGCGCCGGCACGGTTGCATTGCTGCGATGCTCGCAGCCGAGGGCCGGCCTGATAATAGCTGGCGTCGAGTGAGTTGGTAGACGTCAGTATGTCTTATCCGCACTGAGGAGTTGCTGACAGGCAGATTTAGCTGACAGGCAGGCCGCAGATTCAAGAAAACGCCTTCTTTCTTCCACTCCTCTTGATCTCGCAAGAGAGATTGACAACCAGGCACGCGAAACTTGGAAGCCCGGCCGTCTCTCCATCTTCGGGCGGACATCCTGGGTGGGCTTGAGCTCTTCTTCGCCAGCACCCCCAGCAACGGAAATACGGCCTTCTTGGCCAGCGACTAAATGACTATTAATACCTGACGTGATGGCAATCTCTGATGTTGACGCCACGGGACAACTCTCCCAGCAGCTACCGGGTTCCAAGAGACCCTCGATGAGTTTCGGCACGTCGCAGCACAAAAGGCATGAAGACCTGCCGTCCTCCATCATGGCCGGAGACGGCATAACAAGGGGAATATGGCCGAGCTCGGGCATCGGTTGTGGAATTTGCCCGCTTTCTGCACCGTCCGGCACCCGTTTTTCGTCGATCGCCAGAAGCGGTATGTCTGTAGATGCCCTCAAAACGAGAACATGGGTTTGCCGGCCACAGGGGCTCAAAGTCTGGACATATTATGTGCCACCGCCACAGGCAAGGGGGAAACACCAAGATGACGGCGTGTTTGTTCCCAGCCACGGCCACCAGGACATCCCCCCTTGTTTACATCATCATCATGGGCGGATGGATGGCTGCTGCCATAGAAGCTAGAACACGGCAACGAATGACTCGAGGGATCCAGGCCGGCCGTGGACGACCCATGGGATCGATTTCCTGCTATGCCGCCTCCGTTCCCTACTTATTCAACGTCTCAAAACTACCATGAATCCATGTTTCATAAGCCGCCGTCCCTCTTTCTTCGTCGTACAGGGTGATTACTCGGTTGGAGGGTGCAGGTTGGAACCAAGCCAGCCAGGAACATGTGCGGCGGCCAGTGGTGGCTATTAGAGTCAATGTTACTAGAGTAGTATCCGTAGAGAGCACCCAGACACCCAGGATCAACATCCTTCCTGGCGAGGATCCTGGATGCTCGATGATGAAGTATTGTTGTATGCACGGTTCGTTCAACCCCGCTGTCAAAAGTCAAACCTTGAACGGATAGCTGTATGTACTATGGAAGAGCTCGACGAACCGGGCTGCCCCATGCACATCTCAAACTCCCTTTCCGCCATGATTCCAGGACGGTCCGTTTCATCCAAGCTGCCTCCGGGATGGGAACAGCTGGTTTGATCCCGCGGGAGTGTGAATCTACAAAGTACCCTTTTTGCTTCTTTGGGTTGGCCTCTGTGCTCCTGTGCAGTACTTCTCCTCCACCCCACCGGCGGCCCAACTCTGCGGAACAACCCTAGCTCGCCCGTCAACCATGTCGATAATGGCATCTGACGATGGCCGGGGATGGTGTCCTGCGGACGAGGATGTGAACCCAGTCTGGGAAATACACGAGGCAAAAATAGATAGGACCACGGCAAGCCGGACAACGAACAGCGTTCCGTCTTGGCAATATCTCCCTCCCGGGACATGAAAAAACCCTGTTCTCCTGACGGGCCCCCCCCCTCTTCGCCCACCTCCCCGTCCTCTGGGAGGTCCCAAGTCGGGATATTAAAGAATGAGGAGTCCGTCTCGTCTCGCCAAGATAGGGCTGCGACTGTTGCGAAGAAAGAGGGGGGAAAAGAGAAAGAAAGCAACAGGAGGAGTGGGAGACGAGCAGGAAACACATACATCCCCCCAATCTTGGCTCTTTTTCTCTAATAGTTTGTCTAGTGTCTATTAGTTGTTTTGTTTCTTGCCACGAGGAAACAGACAAGAAGAGACCCATCAACCCACCCACCTCCATTGAACACACACACGGATTCATGCCATCGCCGCAGCGTATTGGCCGTCGACCGGCTCAGCTTGCCATCAAAGTCAACGGCACTCGCTGATACCCGCCCCCTTCCCTCCTCTCACGCAGCCATGAATGCGGCACTGCTCCAGGCCTCCGACGGCGGATCGACGCATGTCTTGACGGCCGAGTACCTTGCCGAGGACTCGAGCGGCGAGCTCATCGGCATCTCCGTCGCCTTCGCCGTCCTGACGACCTTCTTCCTCGGGCTGCGGCTGTACGCCAAACGGTTTACCGCGGGCGGCTACGGCGTCGACGACTGCTTCCTGGTGGCGGCGTATTTTGTCGACCTGGGCATGTGCGCAGTGGCCATAGGTAAGCTCTCTCTAGCGTTCATTTCTTTGTATCTACACACACACACACACACACACACACACACACATATATATATATATATATATGCGTATAGATTCCTTCTGTTCTTTCGTTTCCCCCAAAGCTTGGAACTAAATAGCCCTCTTCTGACACGCATCCTCGTGCTGCTTCACAGTCATGGTCAAAGTCGGCGGCGTCGGACGACACGTCGAGTTCGTCGAGGAGTCCAACCCGGCGCTCCTGGCGGGCTGGGCCAAGTGCATCCTCGCCTTCGAGGTCGTCTACTTCGCGTCCGTAGCGCTGCCCAAGATGGGCATCGTGTGCCTGTACCTGCGCGTCTTCAACTGGAAGGGCACGCGGCGCGCCGTCGCCTACGCGCTGCTCGCCGTCCTCGCCTCCACGAGCGTCTCCCTCATCGTGACGGCCTGCTTCCAGTGCCGGCCCATCGCCTTCTGGTGGGACCGCACGATCCCCGGCGGCCGCTGCTTCGACGTCCAGGCCTTCTTCCACGCCCAGAGCATCCCCGGCTTCGTCATGGACTTTGTCGTCATGGCGCTGCCGCTCGGGACCATCTGGGGCCTGAAGCTGCCGATGCACAAGAGGATCGCCCTCGTCGGCATCTTCATGGTTGGTAGTTTGTAAGTGCGGTCCTCCCCGGGTCTCTTTGCTGTGAGCAGGGAAGAGAGGTTGCGACTTGACTGACGAACCGACTGACGGACTGACTGACGAGTCACGCAGCGGTGTTGTCGCGTCCATCATCCGTGCCTACATCTTCTTCCAGACATCCGCGTTTATGGACCGCACATGTACGTTCCAAGTTGACATGCGCCATCGCAGAAGAATGCATCGGCTGACTGACTGACTCGACTGGCGCAGGGGCATCCGTCGGCCTCGTCGGCTGGAGCATCATCGAGACCGGGACCTACATCATCGCCGCGTGCCTCCCCCAGCTCCGTCCCATGATCTCCCACTACACGCCGTCCTGGCTCAAGTCCATGGTGCGCAAGACCATGGTGCGCAAGACCATTTCGCAGGCCAGCAACTCCGCGTCCAAGGCGACGAACTCGAAAAACGTGCAGAGCCGCCGCCGCGGCGCCGCCGCCGCCGCCGCCAACGACGAGGACGAGGACGAGGTGGAACTCACGCCGCGGTCGAGGAAACACATGATCGAGACGGAGAGCAGCGACACGCCGGGAGACGAGGAGCGCGGCTATGCTGGCGGGATGCGGTCGCCGACATCGGGCACGGCGGGCAAGGTCCCCAAGTCGGACGACGCGATGAACCGAGACTGGGCCCTGGAAGGGCAGATTCGGGTGACGACCGAGGTGAAGCTGGAGCGGATGCGGACATCGGCCTTTCTCGGCGATGCGAAGTCGTAATATTCAGTACCTACCAACACAGTGTCTGATCATAATGGGTATTCAGTTTAATTACATGAGGAAGTAATCGTTTTTCATGCCGGCTCCGACGGCCGGCCCCGTACGGACTCGGGTCCCGTGTGAGTACGTATCTCCGGCCCCGCTCGTGCGGCCGGAGACCCCGTCGTTGTCGCCGTCGTCATCACCGTCGTTGTGATACACTCTTTACCTAGGTACCTAGATACACTCGAGTCATGTGAATGATGCAAGCGAACAATGACTGCCTACTAGAAGAAGAAACATCGCTTGAATACCAACTCAACTTACTCTTACTACATACATGTCCATGTCTGCTTGCTGCCCTTCAGTCTCGCTCGACATTTTACAAGAACGACTTGGGCCCCTTGGCTTCCGCCGGCCCCAGCAACTCATCCGCGATGCCGCGGCCCGCCGCCCTCCCGGAGAAGATGCAGCCTCCCAGGAAGGTCCCCTCCAGGCTGTTGTAGCCGTGGACGCCGCCGCCGCCGAAGCCGGCGGCCTCGCCTGCCGCGTACAGGCCCGGGAACTTGGCGCCGTCGGCCCGCATGACGTTGCTCTCGAGGTTCGTCTCGATGCCGCCCAGCGTCTTCCTCGTCAGCAGGTTCATGCGCACCGCGATGAGCGGGCCGTGCTTGGGGTCCAGCAGCCGGTGCGGCGGCGCGATGCGGCTCCTCCGGTCGGCCCAGTAGGAGCGGCCGTTGTTGATGAGCATGGCCTGCGCGTCCTTGGAGTAGGCGTTGTCGAACTGGCCGTCGCGCAGCTCGATGGTCTCGCGGACGTCCTCGAGGCCCAGCACCGGCCCGCCGCGCTCGCGCTGCAGCTCGTTCATGCCCTGCACCAGGTCCTCGAGGTTGTCGCGCACGACAAAGTCCCTGCCGTGCTTCTGGAAGTTCTGGACGGGGAAGGTGCCCTTCTTGCCAAAGACGCGCGTGAGGAGCTGCCACACGCTCTTGCCCGTCACGTCCGGGTTCTGCTCGGAGCCCGAGAGGGCGAACTCGCGGGCGATGATGCTCTGGTCGAGGATGAACCACGTGTAGTCGTAGCCCGTGGCGCAGATGTGCTTGAGCGTGCCGAGCGTGTCGGTGCCCGGGAACAGGAAGGGCGGCAGCCGCTTGCCTGTCGCGTCGAGCCACAGCGAGCTCGGCGCCGGCAGCACGCGGATGCCGTGGTCCGGCCAGATGGGGTCCCAGTTCTGCAGGCCCTCGGTGTAGTGCCACATGCGGTCGCGGTTGATGACGTTGGCGCCGGCCGCCTCCGAGATGCCGATCATGCGGCCGTCGACGTGGGCCGGCACGCCGACGATAAAGTTCTCGGGCACCTTGGGGCCGAGCCGGTCGACGGGCCACGCCGCCTTGACGGCCTCGACGTTGCCGCCGATGCCGCCCGAGGTGACGGCGACGGCGGATCCGTAGAGTTCAAAGTCGCCGGCCACGTCGCGGTTGGACTTGACGCCGCGCGGCGAGTCGTCGGCGGCGAGGACTTTACCGCGGACGCCGACGGCGCGGCCGTTCTCGTCCGTGATGATCTCGTCGACGCGATGGCGGAAGCGGAACTGGACGACGCCGTTGTCGGCGGCGCGCTTGACGGGCTCGGCGAACACCCTCACGACCTCGGGCCCCGTGCCCCAGGTGACGTGGAACCGGGGCACCGAGTTGCCGTGGCCCTCGGCCGTGCCGGCGCCCCGCTCGGCCCAGCCGACGTTGAACAGGAAGCCCATGCCCCTGGCTTTCACGTAGTCCTCCATCTCGTCGGCGGCGAAGTGGACAAAGGCCTCGGCCCAGCGGCGCGGCCAGGTGTCCTCCTTCTCGCGGTCGAACTGCGCCGAGCCGAACCAGTCCCTCATGGCGAGCTCCCTCGAGTCCTTGATGCCCATCCTCCTCTGTTCTTTCGAGTCGACGCAGAAGATGCCGCCCAGCGACCAGAACGCCTGGCCGCCGAGGTTCTTGTCGTTCTCCTGGTCGAGGATGATGGTCGGCACGCCGCGCTCCGCGAGCTCAAAGGCTGCGACCAGACCGGCGAGGCCACCGCCGACGATGATGGCGGGCCGCTCGAGAAGCTCCTTCTTTCTCTCGGCGCTCATTGCTTCAAACGTTGGACCGGGAGCCGAGGAGGAGGAGGAGGAGGAGGAGGAGGAGCCGTGGGAGGAGCGCTTCGCGGGGCTTCGGAGGAGGATGTGTCGGACGATGAGCTTTATTAGCCAGGCGGATGCGCCTATGCCTGCGAGCGTGGCGACGAAGGTCTGGATGGGTGTCTGGGGGAGGAGGGGGATGAGGTCGCGCACGTGCTGCATGTGAGGCGCCATGACAGCGTTGGAGAAGCTGTCTGGCCGTCTATCTATCCGTCTTTGTTGTTGTGTGTGATGGACTGGGACGGCTGACAGGCGGACAAGGGTCAGGGTCAGATGGAGGGCGGGGGAAGAGGAGGAGGAAGAGGAGGAGAGGGAGAGGTTGGTTGATACCTATCTTGGCTGCAGGACGGATTGCCTGATTCTCTCGGCCACAGATGTGAAAGGAGGAGGGGTCACCGCTGACGAAGAAGAAGTTCCGCTTATGGCTTGCCTAAAGAGGAATGCATGCAGCAAGGGGAAGAGGGTGCTTATCCTCGGCCGACGCAAGCTATTACTCGGGGCCCCGACGGGAGGGCGAACTACTACGTAGTAAGGCGCGGGGGGAGAGTGAGAGAGTGAGAGAGAGAGAGAGAGAGAGAGAAAGAGAGAGAGAGAGGAGGGGGCGTGATCCGCGGAAGCCCGATCTGCGACACCGGTTGTTCCGGCGCAGGGAGCAGCAGCTCGTGGGTTGTTTGGTGTTTGAGGGCTCGGGAAGATTGTCTGATGATTTATATCAGTAGACAGTAAACGCGTGAGCAAACGAGCGAATCTGGCAACTCGATCTGACGTGAGATGGCTACCCAACTAGTGAGATGCGAGCTGAGTGAGACGGAGCTCATGGACAGTAAGATCAACCTTGCTCACTGAAGCTGGTACGTGAGAGCACTGAAGCACACACACGGAGCTTGAGAGCTCAACATACGCATATGCAGGGGGGTGACTCTGTACCTCGAGTCAGCTCACAGTCCCTGTCTTCTCCAAGCTCTCCCCCCTGGACTAGTCTATTGCTCTGTATCCGTACAGTAGACTGTAGCTAAACCTCCCGTGCGGGGTGGTGTTACAGTGTGTACATATCCAAGATCCCTAGACGGGACGCATGCATCCCTTCAGCGAGACGTGCCTCGGCTCATCAGGGGACCTCTGAAGCTGAGCCGTCACGACTCACATTGGACCATCATCCTCATCATGATTATCATCATCCTCATCATTGGAAATGATCCGTCTTCAGAAGGAAAGGCATACTGGGCGAGTTCATCTCATTCCTATAGGTATCTGTAGTCCACACCGAGCCCTTCCAACACATTTGCACACACACACAGAGTCACTCACTCACTTACTCACTGCTCGCCCACTCACTCACTACTCGCCCACTCACTCACTCACTGAACCTTGACAACCACCTTGCCAAAGTGTCCCCCGCTGTACAGATACCGGTACGCCTTGTCCGCCTCCGTGAAGCCAAAGACGCGGTCCACCACGGGCTTGATGCCCTTGTCCTCGTAGAAGCCAATCATATCCTCGAACCTCTCGCGCGGCCCGTTGATGATGCCCTTGAGCGTCACCGTCTTGCGCAGCGCCAGCAGGTTCACGTTGGTCCGGTCCTCCTCGGCGTCCACCTTGCCCGACAGGTACCCGATGCAGGCGATCTGCCCGCCGAACCCGATGGCCTCGAACGAGTGCCGCAGCGTCTTGGCGCCCCCGGTCTCGAGGATGATGTCGGCGCCCTCGCCCCGGGTGACCTCGTTGACCTTCTCGTCCCAGTCGGGGTTGCTGCGGTAGTTGACCGTGTGGTCCGCGCCGAGGGCCCTGGCTTTCTCGAGCTTGTCGTCCGAAGACGACGTGATGACGACTGTTTGGGCCGTGGTTAGTTTTTGTCCGTCCATGGATGAAGAGATGGATGAATGGGGATAGTGTATAGATATGACTACTCACCCGTCGCGCCCGCGGCTTTGGCAATCTGCAGCCCTGCAATCGCAACGCCGCCGGTGCCCTGGCAGACAATCACCTCCCCCTCCCCCCCGGGCTGGCCCAGCGGCCGGAACTGGTTGATGGACATCCACGCCGTCACCGCCGCGATCGGCAGACACGCCGCCTCCTCGTCGCTCAGGTGCCTCGGCGCCCTGACCAGACCCTCGGCCGGGAACACACGGTACGACTGCAGCACGCCCTCGAGCGGGAACCCGAGCCCGGACTTCATGTCCGCCGCCCTGATCTGGCCCCGGATGTGCGACTGGTTGAAGATGGACACGACCCGGTCCCCGGCCGTCCACCTGTCGACGCCGTCGCCCACGGCCTCGACGGAGCCGCACATGTCCGACGCCGGCACCAGGGGCTCCGTCTCGCCGGGGTTGATCGTCTTGTGGTGGTTGTAGAGGCCCATGGCCACCTCGGTGTCGCGGTAGTTGAGCGAGACCGCCTTGATCTTGACCAGCACCTCGCCCGGCCCCGGTTGCGGGATGGCCGCCGCCGACGACGCGAGGAAGAGCTTGTCGAGCCCGTCCTGGCGCGTCTGCCAACGCTGCACCTCGTTGTTGTTGTGGTTGCTCATGATGCTAACTAATTCGTTGTGTCTGGGTTGTGATGTTCCTTTTTTTTTTTTTTCTCTTGGTCTGGTGTCTTTTCTCTTCTGTCTTCTCTTCTCTGGTGAAGTGTATTGATAGAGTTCGTTGACGGTTTCCGTGGGTTCTGATGATGCATCAATCACCAAACAGACTGGAAGCTCGAAAATTCATCAGAGGCTAAACCTCCTCTTGACCCCATTTGGGTTCTTATTCCAGAATGACGCATGTATTAGAAATCAGCTTCGGCCGGTCCCCGCAAAGAGGTGGACCGGGCGGAGGAGTACAGAGGAGCCCATCGGATCCAGCTCTGTGATGGTGATGCATGGAGACGGGCCCCGGAGCCGAGATCGATTCACCGGTGCTTGGTGCTTTCGGTCTTGGTGTCTTTCTCGCCGATAAATCATGTATGTACATACACAGTAGGTTACTCAACTCATGCCCTAGTTTCGCGTCTTCAGCAGTTGAGCTTACTATCAGTATCTACCTATGGACATGATCCCGTAATTACGGCAGCCGCCTGCAGGGACAAATCGGCCAAATCAGAACAGAAAAAGACTCATTAGGCACTCTATACACCCTCCTGAATGCCGAGTTACATTCAGTATTAATCTATAAGCCCCTTTACATGTACTAGGTAGGGAGGGAATGCTATCTAACTTTGCTACTGCTGTCAGCTATAATCAACTGCTGCAACTAACTGCTGCAACTAACTGCCGCAACTAACTGCTGCAACTAACTGCAGCAGTTGACTGCAGTTTGCTGTAGACTACTATAAATTGCTTTGCAGACCTAGATAGTGTGGTTGTATTAACGAATCAATACAGTCTCATACTTCAAAACCCCTGATTCGGCGGAGTTGTTACCGCAAGCTGCCGTATCCCAGCCATCTTGATGCGATTAATTATGGACGAGGGTAAGGACACCAACCATCAGTTCAGCCACATTATCTTCCGTCCGCTTAATAATCCGATTGTGAGACGGACATAACCCGGCATAGCAGCCGTGGATATGTATATGCGACAGAGTCGAGGCTGTCAAGCATAGTCAACCCCTTTACTACGCCCATTTGGGTGTTGATACTTCCGAGCTCATCAAGCCATACGCACTTCAAACGAGAGGCGCGCCGCATATTATGTCTATAACGCATGACAAGGAGCATTCATTCCCCCCCCCAGAATGTTGACCAGCATGCATTCGTCTGAATCTGCATATGTTCGGCAACCTGTGTACATGGCCTTCCCTACTGCTATCTTCTCCGAAGTTGGAGTCCGAGCATTTTATCCTGCTGCTGCCATCCGTTCCTTTAGTTATTACACTTTACACCCATAACTTCTGCAGCGCCGGGAAGACTTCCCCTCAAGGTCATCCGCCCTCAATTTATCCTGGGGCACAAAACGCAGCCGGCCTGGCCCCTCACGTTGTCCTGAAGATTGCCGCCAGGGTTGACAAGCCTCTGCATCGGCCCATGCATGAGGAAGTGCATGTCGCAGGTCGGAGCGCTGCAGAGAGGTTGGAAGTTGGGTAGTTAATTAGCCCACCGTATATACGAGCATCGTCAAACAGCATTAGGGGAAGGGAGGAAACTTGGTACGCACGCGTAGAACCAGCACTCCTTGGCCCTCCTGTAGCGGGCGGACTTGGTGCTGGCTCGCTTCTCGCTCGGGATCTTCTGGTGCATGTTCTCGTAGTAGCACCACAGGGAGCACTCGCCCGTGAAGTCGACGCCGGTGCAGAGCGTGAGGTCGCAGACGCGCTCGGCCGCGAGGGCTTGGAGGCCGGCTTCTCCGATGCTGGCCATCTGGGCGCCGTAGGCCTCGAACGAGACGATGTCCTCCCACTCGGCGACTTGAACTTCGGGAGACGCGATCGGGCTGGACGGCGTGGGCGTCGCCGCGGCAGCCGCGGCAGCCGCGGCCAGGGCGAGAGTCAAGAGGTGGTGAATGGCCATTATAATTGAAGTTGAAGAGATGTTCTTGAGCAGTGTGGCTGCTGAATGACCTTCTCGAGCATCAACAGGAACCATGGTCGGAACATTTCTCGGTCTTTATAGTCTGTCGGATCCGATTGTGATGGCGAAAAGCCCTGCGTGCTACATTCTCATTATTCTCGCCATCAGCAATGCTAACCATGGACCTCGACAAACATGCAGAGCACTGGGGTTCGACCACGACTGGCGATGAATACGATGATACAAAGATCAAATTATCACTCTAACACATCAAATGCTGCGTGTATGCATCAGAAAGTTTGTTTTGCCCTCCAAAGCATAGACCGCAGACTCGATTTTCGCATCGAGGCATCGTCTATTATGAACATGTTTGGCCCGGCAATCGGTCTTTTCAACCATGTTTGGGCGGGCAAACGACAGCTTTGAAGGCGAAGGACTCGTTGTCTCACGTTCTCAACTCCTCGCTCGAATCCCTGTGGCAAACGATGAACATTCAAGTGAGTGTCTGTTCTTCTAGGTATCTGACGGCACAAAAGGACGGCTATGATTCTTCACCGTATCGCAGTGAAGGACTACATTTTGCTTCATGGTAATTAAAAATAGCTAATTAGCAAGAAGAATAAGGAGTCTGGACTTTGCAAAAGCGGGTTTGCTCTAATTACCCGTTCTTCTGCCTCCAAAACTCTCCCTTGCAAGTTTGTTGTCCAAGCGTCGTGATGTCGGGTCATGAGATATGCTTCAGACAAAGGCTGTGTTACTTGGAAAACAACGGTATATGTGTGTGTGTCCAATCGTTGGCAATAAGTACTGGATGCAACCGCAAGCAGCAAAGTACGGGTAATTACCGGCGAAGAGCATACGAGATGGCAACTGGAACTGTGCTCGAACTTGACAGCCCCCAACGATTATGGCTCTAACAATGTTTGCCCCGGACTAGTGTTAGACACGATTGTTGTTGGGCAGTCCGGATACGGGGCAGGTGAGCCGGTTATGTTAGAGGAAAGAAGCATCTTGAGCCTTAGGTTCAACAGGGACACCGAGGTCAACTCAACCAAGCCCTGGGAGGATGGATTCTTGAGAAGCCATTCTGATACAACACTTGATATCAGCAGAGGTACTGGTTCGGTAATTAAAGTACAGTTCTCATCATAGTTCGGCAGAGGTTGTCCATGACCACCGTAGGGAAGCTGGTGACGGGAGTAGAAGAGCAAGGTCAGAGATAATTTCAAAGGCCCTACTGGGATCAATTCATACCACCCAGCATAAAGCAATGACATTGTATCGGCCGAAAGGGGAATGTCCGTGTTTCAGTTTGGCTGTGTACATAGTCAATAATTAGCGATTACCATCTTGGCAAACGGTGCATTCATCTACCAAGCGAGTCCCAAATTCCAACATCTCGGGTTCGCCCTTTTCAGCTTGGGAGTTCGGGCTGACGACCCTCCACTAATGAACCAGGGGGGGGGAGTCAGTGTTCCTTGGCTGGCATTTGACGTACGGGAATCCATCGCATTTGAAAGCCTCGACCAGTGAGACCGACATAGTTGCGTCCTCTGCTACGCGTAGTTCCTACTGCCTCCTGCTCCAGGCCGGTGATGAAAGCCCACGGGTTGTGGCTGTTGACCGGCGATGGACCAACATCTCATGCCTCCAATGCTGTTCCTACATGTTCATGGTGTTCATGAAGAACCGCCCGCCTGTTAGATTGTCTCCCACGGATATGCGACGTTCGTCCCATCTATTAGACTTTCATCGAGTGGGGGTGACATCCAATACATAGTATATACTTGACCTTGCTCACGTTGGGCCCCCCGGGGAGCACTATCGTCCGTGATGTTTCAACTAGACAGGCAACCTGACTCGATCGTGTGGTCTATGCAATGCTATTAGCGATTACTAACGCAGTAAATACGGACATAGGGGAAAAGGAGAGGTTCAAGTCGATTTGCAGACTCAACATGCGTTGGAGTACATAATGCGTCGGACAGTATCGTGCCCGTTGAAAGAGAGAGAGAGAGAAGACCCTTCGGCATAACCAACTCTTCGTCTTCATTCAGCAGTGCTAGCAACTGCTTTCATTCTTTTCTCTCCCCTTACTGGGTCTCCTCGCGGGCCGTTCCATTCATTCCTCAGAGGCTTTCTCGATTCCATTCTTTCTTCTTCGTGTTAATTATTCAACGTTATTCACGAAACCTAGAACCCTCTTCGTCATGATGTGGCAGGGATCACACCACCTCGCTCTCTTGCTCGCCGCCGCCGCCGCAAACATCTTGGTCCCCGGCGTCCGGGCCGTCGACCCCCTCGTGGACCTCGGGTACGCCCAGTTCCAGGGAGCCGTCACCGATGCCGAGCTGGGCGTGACGAGCTGGAGGGGCATCCAGTACGCGGCGCCGCCCGTGGGAGACCTCCGCTTCGCCGCGCCCGCCGACCCCGTCCAGACGGGCTTGATCAACGCCACCGTCCACGGCGCCATCTGCCCTCCCCAGCAGCCCAACGACTGGACCGTGTCCGGCACCTACTCGCGCTTCATGGTGGACGAGGACTGCCTCTACCTGAGCGTCACGGCGCCGTCCGAGGCCGCGGCCGACGCGAGGCTCCCCGTCGTCTTCTTCCTCCAGGGCGGCGGGTTCGGCTCCAACTCCAACGCCAACTGGGACGCCAGCGAGATCTCGTCCGACGGCAACGTCGTCGTCGTGTAGATCAACTACCGCGTCGGCATGTACGGCTTCCTGCAGGGCGAGGAGGTCCGGGCCGGCGGCGGCCTCAACGCCGGCATCAGGGACATGATCAAGGCCCTGGAGTGGGTGCAGGCCAACATTGCGCAATTCGGCGGCAACCCCGAGCAGGTGGTCCTCGACGGCGTCAGCGCCGGCGGCTCGGCCGTGGGTCTGCTGATGGCCGCCGACACGGGCGGCAAGCGGCTCTTTGCCGGCGGCATCGCCGAGTCCGGCGGCTGGGTGACGATGCGGACGATGGAGCAGGGCCAGGCTCAGTACGACTGCCTCGCCAAGGAGAAGGGCTGCGCCGGCTCGGCGGACTCGCTGGCGTGCCTCCGCGCCCTGAACCAGTCGGCCGTCCGGTCCTCGGGCTGCTGGTTCAACCCGGGCATCGACGGCGAGCTCTTCACCGACAGCATGGTCAACCTCTTCAAGCAGGGCAAGTATACAAAGGTGCCGACCATCTGGGGCTCCTGCGCGCAGGAGGGCACCCGGTACTCGGCGCCGCAGTCGACCAACTCGAGCGAGGAGGCCAGCCGGTGGCTCCTCGGCCAGGACCCGTCCCTGTCCAACGCCTCCCTCGCCATCCTCGACGACCTCTACATCGACGTGCCGCAGCCCGTGTTCCCCGACTCGGGCGTCAAGTGGCGCCAGGCGGCCAACGCCATCGGCGATGTGGGCAACCACTGCATCATCCGCAACATCCAGGACTACCTGGCGCGCGACCAGGTGCCGACGTACAACTACAACTACGCCGTCCAGGACCCCGAGTCCGAGGCCGAGGGCCTCGGGGCCTACCACACGGTGAACACGTACGCCTTCTGGGGCCCCAACCGCACCGACGGCGACGCGCCCGCCTCCTACTTTGGCGCCAACGCGCCCATCGTCGCGCAGTTCCGCGCGTATTGGGTCTCCTTCATCCGCAGCCTGGACCCCAACACGGACCGCGAGAGGGGTGCCGCCGAGTGGACGCCGTTCACGGGCCCCGAGGGCCGCGAGAGGCTCTTTGTGCAGACCAACAACACCCGCATGGAGAGGATGAGCACCGCGCAGGCGCTCCGCTGCGACGTGGTGCGGCCCTTTTCCGAGAACCTGGGCAAGCCCGTCGACGCGGGCGTCGTCACGGAGCTGGACGCGACCCTGGCCGCCGGCATCGGCAGCACGACCGAAGACACAAAGTTCAATAAGAGAAGACGCGTTAGACGGTTCTCCTCCGAGTGGTATTTCTAGGCGTTGATTAGCATGTTTATACAATTTACAACGGAGCCACGATCTCTCTCTCTCTCTCTCTCTCTCTCTCTCTCTCTCACAGGAAAACCCCCCTCTGTGCCAAACGTTCAACAAGTATTGGATTTTGGTCGCTATCTATAAGTGGTGAATGTACAAAAAAGACCACAGTAAGAAAAAAAAAGGCCAGCTGTTGAGATGAACAGTTTAATAACCAATGTTGAGCTGCGTAGTCATTCCAACCCAACCATCTATTCAGCATCTCCCTGCGCATCAAAAAAGTGTCAGAGTCCGTCATCTCGAACGATCGATCGACAGCGGCCCAAGAGCCAGGACAAACAAACAAACTTACAAGAGGTGATCTGGTTGTCGTAATCGCCGCCGTAGCCGTCGGTGGCTTCGGCGAGGTTGAAGTTGTAACCGAGGGAAGCACCCCGGTCGTCGCCCTTGTTGTTGCATCCGGTGAACCTATTACGTGGTTGGTCACTTTGGGTCAGCTCGGAAGTTGAAACCGGGCCTTCCCACAGCAGATGCTGGAGATATCATCTGTCCAACAAAAACTCACTTGTAGAACTGACAGAGACCGCCGGTGTTTGAGCTCAACGAAGTCGTCTGGTTGTCCCACTGGTTGATGAAGGCCTGGGTCCCGTTGAAGCCCGAATAAGTCACTGCCACAACCTAGTCGTCAGTTTTCTTCCAAGTTTTATTCTTTATTCAAGCAGAACATGATACATCTGGCGGCCTTTGGGCGCTCGGGTGAGGCAGGGGTCGGGCACCGTCGGGGTTTACTTACCGCATCGTCCGGGAGGGGCCCCGAAGGAGAGGCAGTCTCCCAGGAAGCCGGCTTCGGTGCACTGCAGAAGGAAGATGTTCTCGGGGGTCGACGCGGGCCGGTCTGGATCGGGGACGCCGTCCCCGGGCACCGCCTGACGCTTCGATACAGCAGCGCCGAGGACGATCTTGGGCGCCTTCTGGAACGCGTCGTACGCCGCCTTGTGGCCCGCCTGTTCTACCGCGGCGAGGTTGATGGACGGGTTTTCTTGAGACGAGGGCACGGCGCCGCTGGCCGGCTGGAAGGCCAGCGAGGCCAACGCGGCAGACGTGAGAGTTTTGAACAGCATGACAACCGGAGGGGGGGGGGGGGGGGGGG